>QVRM01004091.1:0-40906 GCA_003439945.1 Dermanyssus gallinae
AATACAAATGTGCAAGGGTGGGCCTCGAACCCGCGCACCTATGTGTCTCCTCCGGTTGCGAGGCGCAGACTTAATCTACCACGCCACCGAGCTCGACACTTAGAGCATGTCTACCGTATATTATATAATATATATATATAATATACTACGACGTAGATACGTTATTTATGATAGAAACAGGAGGGGCTAGCGTTTTAGCTTATTTCACAATATCTAACACTACAATAAGTAGTTGAACCAAACGCGGATCTGTACGAATTTAAAGCCTATATTAGAATATATAATTAATGTAATAACTTCCTTCTAGTAAAACCGTTCCGTCGAAATGTCACATGCCAAGCATTCACATACCAGCGATATGCGCATAATACCAATATAATAATGTTCGTGAGCAGTTAGAATTAGTTAGAATTAAACTGCTGACCAACTGCGCACTGGCTATGGAGGCAAATCGCCTCAGTCTGCATATGCAGAAAAACCGAATGGTAGAAGCTTTGTGAAGAAATGATGCCAAAATATGATGCAGGCTAGCGGGGAACTAATTGCCCTCTATATATAATCGAATTGTACACATAGTGCACGGCGACCGTCACCGTGTTTTGAACACGACTAGAACACTGTTTTTCTGAACACTCTGTTTTGTTTTTGTTTTTTACCGTAAATATTTATCTTTATTTTTCGTATACACTCTGCAGGGTTTGTTGACTTTGCTTACAGAACTCGTGTGACACGTTGCACCAACGCTAACCACGTGGCGCGCCGTCCGCTTGCCTTGAGAGAGCAACCCTTGGTCCCCACTGCGCGCTAGCACAGACCAAAAACTTAGAGGCAGCAAAAATAGCTGAAATGCGTAAACTGCGTGACGTGCAAATGAACTACAAATATAATATATATATATATATATATATATATTATATTATAATATATATATATATATATATATATAGTCCTGGTTGTTCTCGAGACAGCCACACATTCTCTTTTTCCCCGGGGCTTTGTCGGTTGAGGCACACGGTGAACAAGCTTTATCGAAGGTATCGTAAGCACTTGACGCCTGAGACCAAAAAGGGCGGCGTACTCATGCGATCGAAAGCGGTATTTACGCGCTATTTGCCTAGCCAGAGAGGCTTTCTATAAAAATCGGTTTAATGACATTAAATTCGGACTCGCGGCGTTTGTGGAAATATATGAACAAAGCCTGCGGTAGAGAGCTTTCTAAGGCAGAGCTTCCATCAGTCCTAACTTTCAGCACGGGTCACACGATTAGTGAACCAAAGTCGATCGCCGACGAATAAACCTGCATTTCGCTACGGTTGGATATACAACTATAAACTTGTTAAATCCTTGTACTGATGGGCACTGCCTTGACAAACTACGGCCAAAGGAGACCAAATCATTTCGTTGTGGAATCATGGGTGTTCCGGTATATATAAATATATTATTCTTAGAGTGGCCACGCTTGCCTACAAAACCTCTCGTGGTTTACTACCGGCGGATATAGTATTTCCCTTGCTACCTAGGCGGAGAAGGCAACTGCGTAGAGCGACAGTATTTGTGATACCGCGGACCAAAAAGAAACTTAGGTCTTATTCCATGTTGTGTCGGCTGCCGTTTTGAGCGCTCTACCAGGACGCATACCATATCTCTCCTCTGTGAGTACATTTGCGCGGGAATTAAAAAGTATCTTGCTACCGGCTCTGGTAACAGATCGATGAGGGTATTAGCAGGTGTTGTGAAGTGAAGAGCTGCGGAGATGGAAATTAATTCATGAGTTATAGGAGCCACCATACAAAGGGTCGGCAATACTGTTGTGACAAGCGTATTTCCTTGCTACAATGCTGAATCACACCGATGAACTGATCACCGGTTTACAGTGTACACACCTGTATATATAACCATATACCATGTGACTGTGTAAATTCACTCTATTTTTATGAAATGTCATTTTTTTTCGAAAACTTAAGCATTTTAATGCAGTTTCGCAAAAAAAACCACGTTCTGAATATATATATATATATATATATATATATATACTTGTGTTGCAAAAAATAACGTTTCGACAGGCTTTGAGATTTTTTTGTGATACGTTTCTTGTTTATATATATATATATATATATATATATCTATATATATATATATATGAGCATATTGGAACGTTTTCGTTCTCGGGAGACAGCGGCGCTCAAAGACTCCGTCTGTAGTATCAATCCGTTGATGAAGACAGCCGGCCGGACGTAGGTAGGTGATCGTTGTGGCTGGCCATTCAATCTTCAAGAGTAGTTCTAGCAGCAGCAGCAGTAGCAGCATTAGTGACCATAGCAGTAGCTTAGTAGTGCTCGCGTACTTTAGATCGCTACCTCCGTGGGGGCGCCGTCGTAGCGTACCTCGGATATGTATAGGTATACAGAAGCGCATATATAATTATATATATATATAGATATATATATATATATATATATATATGTATGTATATATAGATATATATATATATATTATATATATATATATATATATATATAGATATAGTATATCTCTTCTTCTGTATGTCATATCTATAGATCTCCATCATCTCTCTATCTGTCTCATCCTATCCAGCCAGAAGGACACCCAGCTCAACAACCACATACTGAGGATATCGCACACAGAACTTGATGACCTCCGCACTGGACCTGGTGGTGGGATGGTGGTGGTGGTAGCGGTGGTCCTTCTGATAACGGCACCGAGGCGGGGTCAGCTGTATGCAGCGTGCCTACGTCTGTTTGCCTGTCTGGCTGTACGCGCATCTGTGCGTTCACCTCTGGTCGTGAGCTGCCGCCAGCCGTGGTTGCGTAAGAAGTCCTCGAGAAGATGATCTAGTGGTAGAACTCGCTAAGATGGAGTTTGCCTCGAAATTCGCGCATCGGACGGCACAAGCAGGTCCCCTCGTAATCCCCTTCTCCCTTTCTCTCTCCCTTCTCTTCCCTCCCCCCTCTCTCTCTCTCTCTCCTCTCTCTCGTCTCTCTATCTCTATCTCTCTGTTGAACTGTCTATCTTTTTCTCTCTCTTTTTTTCCCCCGATTTGTGCTCGTATATATTTCCACCTTGTTGCTATAGGACTGCCACTCGTGGTCCACGTTTGTCGTCGCTTCTCGCCCCTCGTCCGTCCCCATCTAACTGAAGTCGCGACTTCAGTCAGAGTCGAGAACCGAGAGTTGATGCCACCGATGTCGATGTTAGAGATGCGACGCCGACTTTTGCGGTTTCGGTGGCTGGCCAGACAGTTACCGTCGACAGTTGCACACGTTTCATGGTCAGCTCGGATATGGCTATGGCGAGCCGGAACCGAGCCTAGCCAAAGGCGCCTCCTTCTGATCTCCTTCCTACTCGATGGAACAACAACGGTGGTTGAACGATTGAATCGGCCCACCATCGTTTCGTCGATAGCAGACGGCTGATGAAGAGGACGCAATATGACTCCGTTCGTTGAAAGATTCGCCAAATTCACTGCAGAGGAAGACCACAATAACAACAACAGCAACATTAACAACACCGATAGCAACAACAAACTGAACAACAATAACAACACCGAAAGCAACTACAGCAACAACATTAGGAACAACATCAAAACAACAGTAACGTCAAGAACAATAACAACACCAATAATAATAACAACACCGAGAGCAACAACAACAACAACAACTACAACAACAAGAACAATAACAACACCAATAATAATAACAACACCGAGAGCAACAACAACAACAACAACAACGACAATAACAAGAACAATAACAACACCGAAAGCAACAACGGCAACACCAACAACGGTAACATCAACAACAACAAGGGCAACATCAACAACAGCAACAAAACGGCAACATCAACAACAACAACAACAACGGCAGCAGCAACAACAACAGCAACAACAGTTACGATACCGGCAACAACATCAGCTGACGTCTGTTGATTCAGCGTCAACAACATCAAAAAAGAGAAAAAAACAACAACTAGAACAACAACAACAACGACCAGAACAACAACGACGACGACAACAACAACAACAACAACGACAACAACAACAATTGCAGTAGAAAACACAAGAACGCCGCACGCAGATAGCAGACCAACGAGGCCGTTTGTCGATATGTCGGTCTGTCTGTCTGTTGGTCTGTCGATTGATGATCGGCCTATCAGGATTGTGGATGGTGGGCCCGATCAGCCATCAGAGCCCCGAAGTGAAGAAGCGAGCGACGACGAGCCAATGAACGGACGAACGAACGAACCAGTGAACGAGCGAGCGTGAAGTGACGGAAGACGTTTGCTCGACGACTTCAGCAGGAACAGTCAGCCTTCGCCGTCACTGCCGCCGCCCGACCTCACTTACCTCAGTTAGTCTCGTTGTATAAGCATAGCGTAGCGCAGCAGCAGCGGCGGCGGCGGCGACAGACGCACCAGTCAAAGCAGCTCTCATCTACGTACGCTCCTCATTCATTCACTGATTAGTTAACGTCTGAATTAAAACGACAGGCTACTGCAACGATTGCCAATGCCGACGATGCGGCGACGGCAACAGCAACAACAATAACGACAACAACGACAAATCTTGCCGAGCGGCCTGACTCAGTGTTCGCCGACCAATCATTTCTGGTACTAACTAATACCAGTACTACTACGACTACTACTACTACTACTGTTATTACGACCAGTAAATACTACAACGGTACGCCCGTAATTAACTCGTTGTGAAGCGGCAACTTTGTTTTGTATTATTCTTATTTTCCTTTCTCTACTGCTGCTGCTGCTGCTGTTGACGCTACACAGGTTTTTGGGATTGATTAGCCTACACTTGTTGCTACACAAATACCACGCACACATATATATATATATATATATATACGTTCATACGTAGATATGGATCTATAGACGGATACAAATGTGTCTATTTATTAAACTGACATATAATTTACTATATGATTGAGTTATGTCAACTAGAATTAATTTGTATTATTCCAAATAATAAACAGTAACTGTAGGTATGTATACATTTATATGCGAGTATGTACGCATTTAGATAACTAGATAGTGGCGGCATGGTAGTCATGATTGTCATCTACCGGGGTGTCGCCGGTTCGATCCCTGTTGTTAATCGAATTTTCCTCAACTTCCTTCCAATTGATACCACCATTTGGCGTGTGAAAAAAATATAGTATAGCGCACGTGAAAATGTTACCACAGAATGCGTAATTATTTAGCCGGCCCGGTGATCGGCGGCGTGAAGTTACTGCATGACGTGTGGCGGTTTCTGGAGTAAATAAGTCCACAGTAGGCACATACACACAGAGACTCGGGTCGGGCTCGTAAAACTCATCCCGCAGACACAGTTTATGGTGGAATTTATGCACTGAACGCATTGGATTCACGCCTGCATATTGTAACTATCCGAGCGGGTTACAATATGCCAGCGTGAATCTAGCATCGCAAACGTCGTGTAGAAGTCCCCCGAGATCCCGCCCTATTTTTCAGTCATGTAACTCAGGGTGATGCTATCAAACAGCTGTTGTGTCAGAAGAAAAATTCGAATGAATTGATGAGGCCTTCGAGAAATGTTGTCGATTGGACGAGACCGTGAGCAAGGCCATTCTGACAGACAGTTCTAGAAGGCCCACGGACTTGCCCCGCTTGACTAATTGCGCCTTTATCTTATTCAAGCTGCCCAGCTGCGCGGCCAGCAGCTATTCCCAAATGAGTGTGTTACGCCAAGGTTGACCTATTCGGACACAAACAAATTCTACTGGGGCCGTCCTTCCATCTGAGAAAAATCTGGTGTCCGATCGTCACAATCGGCCTCTCTCGGCGAAATGTCATGGTTTGCGTCCTGTTGACGTTGATGGCAAGACCTCTGTATGCGATGTGCCTCACAAGTGACCAAGAAACGCATACGCCCAAACCAGGAAACAGTTACGTGCGGTACAAAATGTCGAACACTACTACGTAACCTGAATTGCTGCAACATGTGCTCTTTATCTTCACTTATGACCGCCTTTACTACGCCGCCACCAGAGGACGCACACCGTAAATCACACATTTGTGTGTCATATCAAGATAATGCTATGACACCCGTTGTCCATAAAATATTATTAGGACAATTTTGTCAATATAATACGTGGGGCAGGCCATTTCTTATGTCGGCCCGTTTTCGACGATCGAGTTGTAAATTCGTTTTTATTATTATGAATAGCCTACCCGCAAATTTGCAAACAATCTTAACAAAGATCGCTTCGAAAGGTATGCGTCGCGCCGGCATCGTACCCACGGTTTTTCGTATCTGTCGACAAGGCAAGCCCTGAGTCGATCGACCATCTATCTCATCGACTCTGCCGGGAATCTTGTTGACGAAGTTGTCAAGCTCCAAGAGGTATCTAAACGCCAATTGTGTGTTACTCTGTATGCACACATATGACATACACATACACATATATATCTTTTGATAACACACTGATTGGTAACACTCATATATCTTTTAATACAGTGAACCAATCATGTGCGACCAACTCGCATGGCAGTGTTGGTTTGCGCTCAGAATATTCACGTGACGCGCGTTCGCTGCAAAGACCAATGCCAGCCTTACACAGTAACAATGTCGTTGGCCATTGAACGACTGACGCAACCTTAAGAGCTACTTGCGTAATCAACGAGAGAAAAGCGCGAAGAAAACCTGCACTCCGGCATCTTGCAAAGTATAACAGCTGAGTTCGCGTAACTAGTATTCGATGATGCCTGCAGGCTTCGCATCTGTGGGCATTGGGTCACCCTGCCGATGCTCACAGGCAAGTTTTCTAGCTCACTGCCGTGTTTGCAAAATTTCAACAGCTTTTCGGAGCAGAAAAACAGAAACACACATATATATATATATATATATATATATCTACATGGTCATTAATATCAATATGTACTTATTTTAAGGTTTAGTAGAACTCGCCAAGAAACGAGATTTTCCCAATGAAAGAAGGGGGCTAAAACGTCTCGTTTAGGGGAGAGGATGAAATTTATAAAGAAGTAGTAATTCTGCCTTTTTTCTCCTACATAGTTGTGCAAAATCTACGTTTGCGGGAGAACCATTCAAAGCATAAAGGAACCAATCCTACCGGCGAATTTGGCGGAAAAATCTACACCATCGAGGATACCTCGCTAGCTTGCGTAGCAAAAAGCGAATAGCCAGATTAAGGCAAGTCATAAAAAGTCGATATATCGTTACGCCTTACGTTAACGCTTATACGCGCAAAATCGTAAAAAAATACATTTGCACAACTATGCAGGAAAAAGGCAAAACAACAATTTTTATAAATTTAATTTACTCTCCTAAACAAGACGTTTCCGCCCCCTCTTCCAATGGATCATGCCGAGTTCTACCAAACCTTAAAATAAGTACATATTGTTATGAATGACCATGTGTATGTATATACCAAAAGCGAGAGAGAGCGAGAATCGATTGCATTTGTGTCCTAGCTGTATTATAAGCGGCCAAAAATTGTAGAATTTCACCTCAATCGGAGCGGCTGGAGCCCGCTTGATGGGTTAGTGGCACTTTTGTGCAGAGAGTGAAACGCCGATTTATTTTGGGTTTTTCCTAGCGATTTCCTGGCTGCTGTCGATGGGCACTTTGAAACGGAGCCGTACAATGGCTGAAACTCGTACCGCTCTACTACAAAGAGATGATAGCCGCCGCGCTTTCCTTCAGCGCAGAGACACGCACATGCACAGCAACCGCGACAACAGCGACAAATGTCATACGAAGAATACCATGCGGGTGGAGCTAGGTGGATGCTACAACTCTCCGAGGTAGGTCTTCGTCGTGCAATCGAAGTGTCGCGCTTTGTCTGCCGTTCTGCCGACGAGCAGCCTAATTCACGCAGCCTTTAACCTTGCACGAACTGCCAACCTCTGCACACAAATGTATACACATATGTGAAGCAAAATGCAGAGATCATCTGGACAACGCGGCAGCCTTCTTATTCGTTTTGGGGGAGCTCCTTAATGATGGCGCCATTCAGACTTCCAGGTTCGGAGCGTTGCGCAATGCGTTCCCTTTAACGATGCTGATGGCCCTGGCTGAGGGCGGGAAGGGGGCAACAAATGGTTATTGATCATTGCTTTCTAAAATACCACTAATTATGAACATCAAGCTACATGTTTCTGGATGCGGCAAGCTGCAGTGGCGTAAAAAGCAAAATATATTATATTATGGATCTATGTATGCACACATAGATATAGAGCGCCACTCCTTTTGGGAAATGGCTTAGTTCCAGTGCGCATCGGTCTCCGCTGGTCATTATGTATGCCACCGGGTGTTGCACCATGATGAGGTAGGCATACGAGGCGAGATCCTCACACTAAGAAGCCATGGCTGCCCCATACGGCTCTGCACCCCCTACCCCTTCCTCTTTGAATGGACGGTTAGTCCGACCGACCGACCGAGTGAGGTGCTCGCCCTACCCTACATAGTAGGTAGCAGTAGTTGTAGTGGAACAGAGGACAACAAAGGCCAACAAAGCCAACAGCCCAGAAAGTTCGGCCTGCTGTTGCAGCGAGCAGCTGACAGCGCCATCTGACCAACCATTTGGATTGTAGTACCCATTGCCCAACGGTCACATAGCCCCTTCCCGCTCCCATAGCCCCGCCTGGGTCTAGGCCACCTCTGCCCCAAGAGCAGAGAACGGCTGCCGCCGCAAACTCAGACAATCAAGTGACACAAGACAAGGGTCTTCGCGACGTCCGCTCCTCCGACGGGTTTCTCCGTCTTCAACTTCTTCAACGGTTTCAAGCGCAGCCCGACGACGGGAAAAAGCAGCGATGTCGCAGCAGATGAACCAGATGAACGAACCAACATGCGAAACCTGCAAAGGTCGCCTGCCAGCCCCCCTCCGCCTCGCCTGGCCTGGCCTGGGGGCGACGACAGCAGATAGGCTGGCGGCTGCTGGTCCATGGTGACCAATTTTTTGGGGCGACCGGCAGGCAAGCCTGCCTAAGAAAAGGGACGAAGAATGCCATCGCAGACTGCGACGACGACAACGACGACGATGACAACGACAGCAGAAGCTGCAGCATCAGCAGCAACAAGAGCCCGTTGACGCGGCTCTTAAGCAGTTCTGAGCTGCTGATATCCTGCCCTTCTGGCATCTGACTTCACATCGATCGACAGAGAGCGAGAGAGCGAGATAGACAACCACACAACGAGACAGGCGGCCCAGCCATGGGCACAGACATGGGCAGTCTGTTAGCTAAACAGCCGATCTCGCCGCACCCCGCACCACCACCACGCCGACGAGGCGGCAGAGCAGATTTGAACGAAGGTCTGTGACTGCCAACTGAAAGAAATCCACTCGCCGGCCGCCCACCGTCTTACAACAAGACGATCAAGAAGAAGACCGTGCGGCCGATCGACAGCCCGAAGATTCGCAGCAGTGGTGGCAGTAGTGGTGGTGGTAGTAGTAGCAACAGCAGCAGTAGTCATGCGTAGTACGAAGGGGCAGAATCTTCAGGGTAATGTAGTTGGATGCAGGACATCAGGCGGGCGGGCGGAAGGCTCTTTACGACAGTAGCAGCACCGGGAACAGCAGTAGCACCGCCACAGCGCGACTGTGGACGACAATAACAACAACAACAGCAGCAGAAGCAGCAGCAGCAACAACAACCACAACAACAGCAGCAGCAACAACCACAATACAACAATCAGTGACAACAGCAACAGCAGTAGCAACAGCAATAACACCAACAACAGCAATAATAACAACAACAACAGCAGCAGTAACAACAACAACAGCAACAACAATGCGGCCGCAACCTGCAAGTTCTTGCTGTCTAGAGGCCAGTCTTCTGCCACGGAATATTACGGGTATTCATTCGATAGACACATGCGCAGCGATAGGAGAAAATGCAGAGCTAGAACGGAACAGAGAAATAACGAAATAACTAGAGAGAGAGAGAGAGAGAGAGAGAGAGGGGGACTAGAACCGTTGACTGATTTCCGTCTTTGACCGATCAGATGCTGAAATATCGTCTCTGAAGACGACGAAAAGAAGAAGAGATGAAGAAGAAGAATTAGAATGGCAGCGCTCAATGGCTGGTGCCCTCCCTTGATCCCGCTTCTCGATTCCTTCGTTTTGGCACATAGGAGGAACCTCGGAGAGATCTAGACGAACGGTTGGAGGGAGGTGCACAAGGTTCTAGCAGCATTAGTCGTAGTAGTAGTGGTAGTAGAAGGTCCATTCACAGGAATGCGGCGCGGACATCACACATCAGCGACGTGGCTGTGTCTGTGTGCATATATTCACGCACACTCGCTCGCTCGCTCATCAATGGCCAAATTCATTGATATGCGATGCCGATGCCTTACCGATGCCGACATGGTAAGCAGCGGCTTCGCTCGTCCAACGGAAATAGCTCGCAGCCCGTTCATGCACCCATTCTACCGTTACTGGTACTAGTACTAGGCTAGAGTTACTTCTGCTGCTGCTTATACTTTTAGTACTACTGCCGAATGAAAATACGACCAGACTAGACTCGACCGGACTAGAACGTGTAGAGGGATAAGAGCTGCCGCTTCGAAGCAAAAAAAATGAATGCCCCCCCTCCGCTACACGCTTTTTCTAAGAGCTAATGATGTTGCGCAGAATATGTGCATAGGAAACAGGATTTACCCCCGATAGAGTATAGTCTGGCGCCGTGCTATAACGACTCTAACCCAAAATTAAGAGTTGTCTCAGGAAGCTGCTCGTGGGCTGAGAAGTCTTTCCACAAAATGTATACGCATATGTATGTATGTTTATATATATATATATATCAAGATGCCAACAAGGTGAATATGTTTATTCCCCGATTGCGACATTAAGCCGAGGATTATAAAGAGTGTAGCGTAACTTATTTATAGTGCTTCCAGGAACGCATGTCTCTATGAAGTCTGCCTAATAACAGGGTTCGAGTTATGTTCGTCGCTCGGCACCAGCTTAGAAGTGCGTGGCTTCTTTATCGGTGCCACTCTCGGCACATCTCGATCGCTCTCTCTCTCTCTATATATATATATATATGTATATATATATATATATATATATATATAGATCTCAAGCACACACTCTTTTCTCACCCGTTCTGCTCTTTAAGTTGCATTCTTCTCTTCCTTTTCTTTATCCCTCATCTTACGCTGCTGCTGCTTCTCCTCGTCCTGCTCTTCGTCGTCGTCGTCGTCGCCGTGGTCGTCTATCCTTTTTAACTAACTCTCGTTTGAGACGTCTTCAGACTTTCCGAACCCCGCCGAAGGTCGCGTCGTCGCCGCTTCGAGTGAGTTCGGAGTGACGAGACAGCCGCCCCGGGCCGCCAACAGACAACGACAACAACAACAACGCCGTGGGCTGATCGATCGCGCCGACCCACTACTGAGGCGACTGACCCTGAGGCGCTTTAAAAATGGCGCGCAGTTTAAATGTCCTCCGCCGCCGCTGCCGCTGCTGTCTTGGCGCCTCGGATCGACTCGATGGGGTGGCCAAGCCACCGACAAGCTGCGCCAGCGTGAGGAGTTTAAGGAGGCGGACGCTGGCGGCACCAGCGGCCACAACAGCAGCAGCAATAGCAACAGCAGCAGCAGCACTAGAGCGGCGCTATACACGTGGTAGTCAGTGTTCGAACGGAGACAGACCGCCCGAGATAGCCCGAGATCAGAGGACGACGGTGCTTGCGGCAGTGAAGACAACATTCGCGCACCCGCAAACCGCTGCCGCAAAGTGTGTAAGTGTGTACATACTGTTCAGACAACACACAACAACGGAACGGAAGAATGAACGGTCGAAGGAGCAGCGGCGGCGGCGGTAGCAACAACAACAACAATCCAAGACATCGATGATGATGCTGCTGATGATGATGACGATAATGACGACAACAACAACTCTACGACAATAGCAACAACAACAACAACTCTACGACAACAGCAACAACAACTCTGCGATAACAGCAACAACAACTCTGCGACAACAGCAAGAACAACTCTGCGACAACAGCAACAACTCTGCGACAACAGCAACAACAACAACTCTGCGACAACAGCAACAACAACAACCCTGCGACAACAGCAACAACAACAACTCTGCGACAACAGCAACAACAACAACTCTGCGACAACAGCAACAACAACTCTGCGACAACAGCAACAACAACTCTACGGCAATAGCAAAAAGAACTTCCATGAATGATAACAACAATTCAATGGCGACGACAACAATAGCAACAACGACGACAACAACAGCAACAACGACGACAATAACAATAGCGATTCAATGACAACGACAACAACAACAACAATAGCGACAACGACAACGACTTCTACAGGGCAGACAGTAGTAGGTAAGCAGACATGAGAGAGTTGTGTAAGTGGCATGGACTGCGTGCGCGACATACCGGGTAACTATGAGAATGAAGACAGGAACATGATGAGTAGAGGGAGATACGGAACGAGAGAGAGAGAGAGAAAGAGAATGAGAGGTGAAAGAAGGAGGGAGAGGGAGAGAGAGAGAGACCATAGGCATAGAAAGTTCGAGATGTGTATCAAGAGATATAAGCAAGTATAGGGATCAGAGAGGCTGCAACCTAGAGAAAGTGGGCAAGCGAACGCGAGGAAAACAGGGAGAACCCGCCGAGGTCGGTCGGTTAGTCAGTCAGGTATCGAATTAGCAGCAGTCTGTCGCTGTGTGTCATCGATGGGATCTCCTTCATTGCCCTCACTGAAGGATATCCATGCACGTACGTGCCTGCGTGCACACAGCCGCGTTTGTACTAGGTTGAATTGAGTACATCGATAGCCACCATCTAGATTGACTAGCTTGCTGGGCAGTTGGGCATCTGTGCTGGTTCGCGTCTATCGGGTATTCATCTCATCATCATCATCATCCGCATCATCATTAGCAGCAGCCACAACAGCATGAGCGGCAACAACAACAACCACAACAGCAACAACAACAACAACAACAACAACCACCACAACAGCAACAACAACAACAACCACCACAACAGCAACAACAACAACAGCAGGGGCAGGCGGGCATTCACAAATAGACTCAGCCAACAACAAAGGCACCCGGCATCGGCGCCAGCCATCAGGAGACCACCGAGTTCGTAGCTCTGGTGTTCTTCGTTGCCTACGTCGATGACGCCCATGGGGTTCTCGTATGAGTGCTCTCGTAGTGCCGGCGTAGTAACCGTAATGTCTGTACAAGGGTGATGCGCGCTTTATCATTCAAAACATCAGCGGCGGGGCAGCAGCAGGGGCCACAATAACAACAACAACAAAAGCGACAACAACAACAAAAACAACAAAACAGTATGAATGGATCAGCAACTTGCACGGAGAGTACGATATTAGCTGCGCCGCTATTACGGTTGCTGTACAACCATTACTGCTGCGCTCGCCTACTGCTAGAGATACCTACTACAGCTCGAGCTGCCGCGACTGCTTCCGAACTGCTCTCCAACTTCTACCGTTGCAGAAACGGTTCCTGTCACTGACCTGTCGTGACCATCATTCGTCCCCCACGGGCTTGGAACTCACCCAGAGGCATACCTTCAATGTACCGAGGGCCGGACATGTTGAGATATCTAGAGTTTCCCCAACAGTTCTTGTGGCAGCATGGCCGCTTTCCGCGGTACGTTCTATCGTCTATTCTCAATAAGCATCGCTCAAAGAAAATTCTATCAACGACAGAGATCGAACCGGCGACACCCCGCCGTTTTGTTTTTAATGAGGTTCAGGAAAAATGCTTTATGCACACCCAGCGCAGATGTCGGAGTCTGGGCGTGAAGAAGCGCGTGGGTAGTGTCGGACTTCCCAATGGCATAGGGTTACCCACTAAAAAACCCTTGTCTTCATTTACCCCACCCCCAGGGTTCGGTACTGTTTGCCAGTTCTTCAAGACCCTGAGGGTACTGACTGACCTGTCTGATAGAGACTTACCTGCCCGTCTCTCTATCTATCTATCTGTCTGTATATGTGTTTGCGACGGCCACTACAGTGGTATCAGCGCCAAAACGGCAAAGTTTGAGTCTTAAGACCTCGATCGATGATGATGATGACCTAACTTGATTGTACTGAAAGCAAGTGCCGAAATGAGGGCTGTTGAAGATGTTATTGCGGCATTGAGGTGGCGCTCACGATTGCAGCTGCCGACTGTTGGTGTATACACATAGTTTCTATCTGAGATGCGAGAGGAGAAGAAAATCATAATTGCAATTTAAAAAAGTGCACAGCAAAGTGATATAAATGAATAGTAGTATATTAATAAAAACAGTCATAATAAAGTCATTCGTTATTTCATCAGTTGTAGGAACAGTATTATTATTATTATTATCCCGGGCTCGTACTTGGCTTACGTGAATCGCGCCTATGGGTTGGCAACCCGTACCACCGGCCTGCGATTCACACGTACACCATCGAGTGACGGAGCATTGATCGGTCAATCTGGACCACATATAATTGGGGTGTTATGGTTATAAATATATATTATCTATATATATAATAAAATAGAATTTAAAAATCGTGTACTGATGGTTATAAATAAATGCATGTTTAATACCCCCTTAAAAGCAGTCACAGAGCTGAAATTTGCTAGTCTCTTAGCTACCCAGCTAGCCAGATAGTGTGGCGGCTTGATTTTAAACCGCAGGCGGAAGAAAACGTCCGCACGAAAAAGGCTAAAAATGTACGTCAAGCCTGCCGATGTTTAGAAGCCTGAAAACTTGGCTTACTAGTTCGTGCTTCTTTGACAATATCATTATTAGTACTATTACAACTACGATTGTTGTGTGAGACATAATACCATTTTTATTTCAATTCAATGCGAAACTGTACATTGTACATGTGTATAATGTAACAATTATGCAGTTAAACGTTCATACTTTACAATTGTAAACAACTATCTTCATATGAACGCATACCCGGGATCAAATAAATCAAAACTTCGCAATAATAAACAGGATTTTGTGTATTGTTATTGCGACTATTGTTATTATTATTATTGCTGTCTGTTAAGTTTCACCCTTTGCGTTTAATATAATGACCATAATTAACAATTCACAAGACGAGGTCTAGACAAGTAGAGCACAGATTCCGTCACATTATACACCTTTTTGCTCCATGGCAGTCATAATAGATGCAACATTTATACTGCACATCGTCAGGGGTCACACCTGTCTTACAAACTGACATTTTTACCGGCGTCCTGTAACATGTTATACACTTTGATATATAAGTGCGTATAAACACTTCAGTATCGCTGCTTGAAGTATTTGCTTGTATTCGGGAGATCGTAGGACTAAGTCCTAGATCGGCCACTTTTGAATTGGTTTTTTCGGTTTCCGATTTAAACAAGGGTAATGTCAGAGTGGACTTCAGCCGCCCATTCGCGGATACAAAAAGAGTAGCACAGAAGTTTCAACAAAAAAGATAGTGCATTACCATCCACCCTACTGTTGCGAGAAAAGTTACGTATTTTTCTATGTGAAAGCACAGTACCTAACAGGCTGCTTCTGTCTTGCAAAATGGTCAATAAAGGCCGCAAATGCTACCAAAAATGGGCCCTGGTCGTTACAAATAGCCGGTGAGATATTCCGGACTCTGACAATGGTAAAACTTGAGCTTTCATCGATCTGTGAACGACACGTTTATTTTATTTACTATATAACCTAAATCTGCAAATTTTAGGAAAATCCAGTTTGGAAAGGATATGCTTCTCAACGTTATCGAAACAGTGACTTCAAATGCCAGAGTCGCCGGCCGTTTCTTGCATTTCGCTCTATGGGCAGATGAAGATTGTGTCTCTTATTAGCAAATTTAGTTTACTCGTATAAATCTTTGTTTAACGCTCATCCATATAGAGTTATCGTAAGCTATTTTGTTTGTCTGCGTGGCTTTAAATACCATTTGTGACTAAACAACTACGTGTGCGTGCTATACGTATACAAGATGTATATATATATATATAGATGTGTGGCGAGTTGAGTTGACCGCCTGTATCGACAGACGAAGCCTTTCAGTCAACCTGATATATTGTGACGTCAGGCAGACGGTTTTTTTTTCTAAATAAGAGCTCATGTGCTCGCCTATTTAACAAAATCTAAAATATGCGTCATATGCTACATCGATAATGCGCGTTTAGACGATAGAAAATATCGTTTTATTGTTGTTGTCGTCGTCGTCGCCGTCGGTAGTGTCGTTGCTTTTTATATTGTTGTAGGGGTTGCTGCTGTTGTTGCTTCCGTTGCTGCTGAGCTATTGTGGTGATAATCTTTGTTGTTGTTGTTGACGCTGTTGTTGTTGTTGTTGTTGTTGACGCTGTTGTTGTTGTTGTCGTTGTTGTTGTTGTTGTTGTTGTTGTTGTTGTTGTTCACGCTGTTGTTGTTGTTGTTCACGCTGTTGTTGTTGTTGTTGTAGCTGTTGTTGTTGTTTCTGTTATCGTTTTAGCTACTGTTGCTGCTACTGCTGCCGCCGCTGTCGCTGCCGATTCTACCCTTGCTACCGTCCCGTGGTTAAGGAGGTGGCGCTGTGTGCTCGTGTTCGTGGAGTCCTGTGGAATGTATGGCATGCGTGGGAGAACGCAAGCGTCCGCCTGCTCACAACTCGGTCTCTCATTCTGTCGTCGCTCTTTGAGTGAGATTTCAACGTTGTTTCTCTACCCCCCATCACCCCCCCCCCCCCCCCGCCCAACGACGACGACTCAGGCTCAGAGTTGAATGGACCCGACGCATGAACGACGGTCTGGTGGTGGTGGTGGTGCTGTTGCTGCTGCTGCTGTTGGTTTGCTCGCCTCGTTCTCAGCCAAGCCATTCGGCCACTACAAACAGACACCGTCGTACACACAGATACACACCCCCATGCGCGCACACACACCCCCGCACATCACCCCCGAACATCACCCCCACACACACAAACAGTTCTAAGTACACATTCAAGCGCTGTAGACGCACAATCAGAAACAACCGACCGACTTACCGACAGACGCTGACGCATTCACATTCACAGAGGCACACACAACTAACCCGCTGATAGAGTTCGTCGCAGATAGATTGGCGACTCGATTGCTTACCGCCATAGTCACTGAGATATAGCTACTGTAGTGGTAGTTGTCTTTGCCGTCGTAATAATCATATTATTATTATTATTATTATTATTATTATTATTATTATTATTATTATTATTATTATTATTATTATTATTATCGAAATTACTCATATATTAATTATATAAAATCTACAATATTGCTTCTAACATTACTGCTTGAGTATCGGTGACCACCACTCAACATCGTCATAGCGTTGCCTCCAATAAAACCACTGAGTTCCAATGACACCCTCTGTCGGAGGAACGCGGTCAATCTTGGCTTCCCTGTGGCCTCAGAAAGCTTCCTCGCAAGCTCTTTTATCAAGTGGAGTGCATACTTGCCCCAAAACGCCAGATGACTTGAGACCGAACGCCATCACAACGTGGTCTTTAAGAAGATGCGCGTATAGGCGCCGTTTGTGCATCTCCCATTAGTGAATAATAGAGCCCACGATATCTGGTAAGGCCATCCCTTTGCAGCCAATCAGGCGCGCAATAATAATAACAGCAAAACCTCGATAGGTTCCCCAGACATTAACGGCTCAATAACATGATCCGAAAAAAAAAACTCTCCAAATGTTTAGCATACATCCGCAGTCGAAGCGCAAATCCTAGGGCAATTACCGGTAAAGTAAGACTTGATGCGAGTGACCCTTTCTTCATAGGTATATGGAAAAGGCTTAGCATGAGACGCAATAGTTCTATGCAAATGGGCCCCTATTCTACTTGAATAGGGCACAGCTCAGTCGCGCCAGGACAGGATAGCGGAACATGCGGAAACTGTGAATAGGAGTATTTTTTTAAATTCTAAACTGGCCAGATAGCATACATTTTCGCACCTACCGAAGTGAAGGTCACGGAACTTGTCAGTCAGGAATGTTAGTTTCTTAAAGATTTAGCTAATCGCAAAGTTCAAGAGACCGCTAGAGCTCCCGAGACACTGTTTTTTGAGGCAAATGGTATCTCTAGCTGGGCTAGTGAACTGTGAAGGCCTACCAGACGTTCACACCTCATAATAATAATAATAATATTAATACATGTAGTTCCGTATCATAAGCAAACAAGGATGCACAAGACTCGGTGAAAACGCTTGCAAGCGTACTAGATCGAGCGTTTGCGGCATGTAAATTGCCTTATACTGCCGTTGTTCACCCGCTCCTTACAACTTAGACAATAAAGAGTCTAATGAAGCAACTTATTGCATGGATGTTGAAGCGTGAGGGTGATGACGGACGGGTTCGACCTGTTAACAACAATCAATCTGATTCTACACAGGCTAGGTCAGGCGTATGCATATCGAGAAGATGAAAGGCTGCATATGCCAGTTTGGGTAGTTATATACTACCGGTATATTGGGTAGTATATATATATATATATATGAACGGGATGTAGAAGTCTATGTTTTTAATCCATACTTTTGTTTTGGGGTTTCGTGACTCGTTGGCACTTGCTTCGACGGGCAATACTCGCAATACACCTGCTGCTCGGAATAGCTGCGTTCCTGAAAACAAGCGTGCTGTTACCGCTATGCGTCGCAAAAAAACAACATCAGCATCAGCAGCGGCAGGAAGGAACATTTACACACGACAAACATCCACCGATTGAACGGATCCTCTCGCGTTGGCTCCGGTTGTGGCCGCGCGGACATTTAAATCGGTCATATTTCAAACCATAAGCCGAACGCCGATATTTCGCGTAAAGTTGTGAACACGGGAAAATTTCGAGAAAACCCGAAATGAAAGCAAAGGTCGACACGCTTCTATTTTATATATATGTATATATAATATATATATATATATATATATATATATATATATATATATATATATATATATATGTGTGTGTGTAAAACGGTGTTCAAGGGAGGAGGTCGCTCACGTGACTTTTTGTCTATTGGATAGCGGTGGGATGTACCGTGTTTCGTTCATTTTGTTGTTGTTGTTGTTGTTGCAGCAGCAGCATTCGTCGTGATGTCGGTATCACTTTCAAGCATTTCTCGAACGATTCCAAGCATTGACAGGCGTGATCTATGGGTTTCTGATGTGAACACGACTCACTACTACTACTACTACTACTACTACAACTGCTGCTGACTAACGTAACAACCTCTCAGGATGCGCGCGGTCACGTGACGCTGACACCCATTGCAGTGTGTTCGCCTGATAGTCATTGTAGCGGTGGTAGCAGAAGTCATAGTAGGAATGCCACTGCATTCTTTTGTGCTTGTTGTTGTTGTTGTTGTTGTTGAGATTGCTGCTGTTGTTGTTATTGTTGCCGCTGCTATGGATGCTGTCCATTTACCAATATATACAAGCTTTCCCATCCCCCCTCTCTCTCTCTCTCTTTATATATATAATATAAGGTTAAATACTGACCAAAAGCAGCCAGAGAGAAAGAGGATCGATGTCGTGGGACAGTGAGTCAGTTAGATAGATAGACAGACAGACATACAGGCATTTGGACAGACCGAGACTGGGCGAAGGATCAGTTGAAGTCATCGTTATCAGCAAGAACGTCGTCAGCAGAAGCACCATCGTCCATGATGTCCACGTGATCCTCGCCCCTTCGCCTTCGTCTTCTCTGCTGGTCCTGCTGCTGCCGACCTCATCGCCATCGTGTCGTGCCAAGCGAGTCAGAGTCAACGCGACGCGTACGCGCTGTGCGTCGTCTCATCTCATCTCGACGAGACGAGACAATTACTCACCACCACCACCGCACTGTCGAAGCTAATCACATGAGGCTAGCGCCTAACAACAACAACAACAACAACAGCAACAGCAAACAAACAAAAGTAAACGAAAGTAGCCGTAGCCACAATGTTGCTAACAGATGACGATGACGACGACGACAACAACGACGACAATAAACACATTGATACACACACACACACCACTACGATCATGCTGCTCTGCCAGCAGCAGCAGCAGCTACAACAACAACAACAACAACAACGACAGCAACAACGACGACAGCAACAACAACATCAACAATAGCAGTAGCAGCATAAGCAACAACAACAACAACGACGACAGCAACAACAACAACATCAACAATTGCAGTAGCAGCATGAGCAACAACAACGACAACAACATGAGCAATAACAACAACATGAGCAACAACAACAACAGTAGCACGAGCAACAACAACGACAACAACATGAGCAACAACAACAGTAGCATGAGCAACAACAACGACAACATGAGCAACAACAACGACAACATGAGCAACAACAACAACAACAACAACAACAGTAGCATGAGCAACAACAACAAAAGTAGCATGAGCAACAGCGACAACAACAACAACTGCGACCGACAGTGGCAAGTGGAGCGGTCATCAGTCTACGTTGTAGCATCGATCGTCGGTCGTACGACAAACGTTGTCTTTCGCCGCAACAGAGATCTATCTAGCATTGGTGCGTATCGTGCCCTTGGCCCCTGTCAGGCCAGATATCGACTTCCCCTTTTCATTCGACTCGTCTTTCTCAGCTACTCTCGGCTACCTCGTCGGCTCATTAGCGACTGCAGTGGAGACAGCAATGTTCCCTTGCTTTTTAGTTTTGTTTGTCCATATGCGTCTAAGAGGTGTATAGACTAACATATATATATATATATATATATATATATATAGCACTGCCGAGTGTGCAAACGTATTGTAAATATTTAATAAATCATCACAATATGTTCTATATATATATATATACATTTGTTTTTAAAGTTATGTTCCGTATCGAGCTACGACTAAACACATACATGAACACATAGTTCCGGTTGAAAGCTCAAGCTTGAAGATGCGTCGACACGAGGTTAGCTTGAAACAACCGAAACGTACTTTTTACTTAGGCGTACCTTTCAGCAGAGTTGCAAGTCGGAGCTTTTGAATCGGAGCTTTGCCTTAATAGTAGCATGTCGAACGTAAGGTAGTATCTACGCACATATGGATACGCCGCACACTCCAATTCGAAAGCTCCGACTTGCAACTTTGCTGAAGAATACGCCAAAGTAAAAAGTACGTCTAAGTTGTTATATATATATATATATATATATATATATATATATATATATTTTGTTTTGTAAGGCTTATGCCCGTGTACGGATTTCACGCCACGGCTGATATCCGCTCCGGCATTTACCTTGCCTAAATTGGAGATCATGAAAATCAATTTAAGGGTGGCCGGTGTGGGTCTCGAAATTAGGCCTCTCGAATGCAAGGCAAAGGTTTTGCCACTAAGCCACCTTGCTTGGTATATATATATATATATATTCATAGATAGATGGGGGTGGAGAGATAGAGATCAATCTGCACATGTCTGCTTGATGGTTCGGTATTAGTTGCTTTTCTTCTCTCTGCCCATGAATAAATAATAGTACGACGCATTGTTTCAAGCGTGTTGTTCGGTTGCTGACAGGTAGTAGGTAAAAAAGACAGACAGATATACAGGCAGGCAGCCAGACAGACAGTCTAACGGGCGGGGCGGCGTAACCTCGATTGGGCCGAAACGCAGCCTCTTCGAGAGTAGTCTTCGAGAGGCGGCGTTGCGCGGGGGTTTACCGGGAAAGAGACGAACAAGAGAACGCGATAGAGAGAAGCAGCGAAAGAGAGAGCTAAGGGAGAGAGCCAATTGGTAGTCGTCGCCAGCGGAAGCGGAAAATTCGTCTCGACGCCTTCTCGCCTTGTCGTCGTCGTCGGCGTCGTCGTCGTTATTGTCGGCTGACTTTAACGAAGTCGATTCGTCCAGTTCAGTCCAGTTTATTCGCGCCAACAGCGCCGATCTTCTTCTATCTATCTAGCTGCGGAACAGTGGAAGTAGGTAGCAGGTAGGAGGGAGTAGAGGTCACCTTGGGATACTGACGACGACGACAACGACGACGACCATGAGCAGCATCGTCGACGCCAACATTTTCGACCTCTTGCATTTCTTTTCGTCAGCTTCTCAATGGCGGCCGCCGCCCCAGTACCAACGTGGCCTCATCGTCGCCGCCGCCGCTGCCGCCGCCACCACGGCTAATGCTTACGCCCGCAGCCGTCGTCGTCGTCATCCGTATTGGGAACTCGACCCACAAACAAGCGCCTTTTCTCTCTCTCTCCTCGTCTCTCTCTCTCTTTCTCTCTCTCTCTATCTGTTTTCCGTTCAGTCGGTTCGGTGTCCACTCCGAAATTGGCGCCTTAAATTTATGACATCACGTGACGACTAGTCGTCAGTCAGTCCTCAGCAGTGATCTTTAGTCTCCTCGCCCCCCCCTCTCTCTCTCTTTCTTACTTCCTCTCTGTCTCTCTCTCTCTCTCTATATATATATATATATAAATATAGATCTACCTTTTACTCCCACGTTTTTCTTGCTTCTTTGATTTCACCTCACTCTCTTTTCCTCTTTTCTGCACTCGGTTTGCGATTGTTTTCGTATGTTGTCCCTTCTCTCCCTCTCTCTCCTTCCTCCCCTCTCCCTATCTTTTTCTCTCTCTCTCTTCCTTCTATTTCCCTTTCGCTCTCTCTCTCTCCTGTTTCTCTAGCTACCAACTAGCCTACTTGTTTGTCCTATGTTATTTTTTCTGCGCGCGCGCGCGTCCGCCCGCCCGCCCGCCCGTTCGCGTTCTATCTCTGTCTGGATGCTTTCGGTGATGTTATTGTCTCTCACTTTACTCGACTATGATCTCCTTCTTTGTTGTCGTTGTTGTCGTCGTCGTCGGCGACGGCCTTGTCATCCTATGGAATGTTCCCATGGTTGGTTAGACGTCGTCGTCGCCGCCGTACTCGTTGGCGGCGGCAACGGCGCGGCGGCCGCAGCAGCAGCAGCAGCGGCGGGAGAAGAAACAAAGGCTTTCCCGCCCAAACTACTACTCCCTTCTCGCCGTGCGCGCGCGCGCGGCGCTAAAAAACAGCATACGACGAAAATGTTGACGGACAACAACAGCAGCAACAACAACAACAACAATAACGGGGGCCAGACGTGTGTGTGTCTGTGTGTCGATGTGAGTTGGCTTGCTCTTTGTTTTGTTTGCTGCTTTATGTCTCTCTTCCTCGTCCCCCACACACACCCCCACCCCCTCTCCCTCGTCTCTGTCTATTACTATCTCTCTCTCTCTCTCTCTTGCTCGCTCGCTCTCTCTCTCTCTCCGACTGTCGATGAACGTAATTTACTTTACGCCTCGAGTGTCGCCTACCGAACGTATCGCCTCAGCGACCCGCCGACCGACAAACCTACCTGGATGGCTGACTGACCGAGTGGCGGCTGAACTGAAGCTTACTACGACAACTAGTGCTCATCGTCCTTCCTTCTCCATAGTCAGTCGTCAGTCACATTGGCTATTGATTGGACTAGACGTGGGCGATTCAATGGGCGAATCCGTGTCGCGAATTCGCGCGTTCTTCTCACGATGGAGAGCTCACTGTCGCGTCTCGAGCTTCGAGCTCGAACTGATGAATCGGCCGTGCTAATCATCGTCATCGCCGTCATCATCATCATCATCACTATCATCACTACCATCAATATAATCAACATCATTATATTATAGGCAGAGTTTTATATAGCTTCCAAGCATGCTGCACTCGCGATAGTCGATTTTGCAATGTTCTGGTAAACGCGGATTATTGCACGTTCCGACCGTCATAAACAATAGGTTTTATGTGAGCTGTAAATATTCTTATAAAAATAAAAAATTATATATATATATATATATATATATATATATATATATATATATATATATGCATATATTTATATATATGTGCATATATATATATATATATATATATATATATATATATATATATGCATATAATTATATATATATGTGCATATATATACACTTGTATTTGTATACAAAAAAAAGGAGAGACAAAAGAAAAACGTTACCCTGTTGTTTATACGATTTGTTTTTATGCGGGCACCATAGCATTCAGGACGGCAATTGTCTACGTTTGCTAGATAGTCAACTTGTGTGATATATATATATATATATATATATATATATATATATATATATATATATGTATATATATGTATGTATACACATATGTATACATAATAAGGTATCAATTCGTAGCTATATGCTATGTATACATTCGTGTACGTGCGTCTATTTGTGTACAGGTCAGGCGACATTTTTAGTGCGTCGAATCGTGGTACTCTTTGGTGGTAGCCGCACCCCATCCTTATTTCTCTCATTCTTTACCTGATTAGGCGCTGCTACTGGCGACCACACTATCAATGAACAACAACAGCGCCAACAACAACACTAAAAACAACAACACTAAGAATAACTAACCAGCAGCTACCACCCTATGATGATCCTGGGAATATGGCCTCTCGCGAACAGAACCGCACACGGAGGTCATCGAAACGCGCGCGGGGGGCAACGAGGCGCAGGCGTTCACGGGGCAGAACTCATCGCCCCTCCCCGCAAAAGTCTGATAGCCAGTTCTCCCGGCAGCAGCAGCGGCAACGACGGGGGTACCCCGGGGGGGGGGGGGGGGTAATTTCCGCCACCTCGAGTGTCGTCGTCGTCAGGCCACTCAGGCGCCTAAAGGACGTGGGCCTATTCGGCGGCCTGTGGACAAGGACTGCGACGCAGTAACGCAGACGACATTCGTGACATTGGCTACCAATATGTAGATAGTGGCTCCGCTTGCGGCGGCGGTGGTGGCGGCTACAGCAGCAGCGATGACGGCGGCAGCAGCAGCAATAACAACCACAACAGCAACAACAACCACAACAGCAACAACAACAACAGTAACAACAACGACAGCAACAGCAACCACAACAACAACAGCATCAAACATCAAAAACTTCGGCAGCGCCCGTCAAACCGCCGTGACGGCGGCGGCGGCTGCAGACCGCATCTAAAGCAACATCGACGAATAAACCTTGGAGCCAAATTCCAGGAAGCAATACGCACCAGCGTTCGTAAGCAGACTCCGGCGGCGGTGACGACGACGACGAACTAACCAAGTGTCGAGCAGGCCGTCGGTTCGTCTGTCCGTCGAACGAACCGTCGTTCGGCATACCGCTACTAGCTAGATAGCTAACTGTTAGGATGGCTCTGATGCGACGGGAAAGGTCGAGAATGATCTGCGGCGGCACAACGACGGCGGCAACAAAAATCGTGCTATTAACAACAAACGCCACAATAACAATAGCAATAATAGCAGCAACAACAACAATAACAACAACAACAACAACAACAACATTGATGACACCACCACCAACAACAACAACAACAACAATAGCAGCAATATTATTAGGGACAACAACAACAATTACAACAGCGACAACAACAACAGCAGCAGCAGCAACAAGAACAACAATAACACGACAAACAAATCATAGCTAGGATGATGGTATTAGTTTGAGGAAAGGACCTCAAGAATGAGTTCCCCCCCCACGGATGATCTTGAGGATGCCTCCGGCGGCCGTTTCCAAGAGCTCGTAGCAAGTAGCCTTTCAGAGGAGGAGGAGATCGATGTCGAGTCAGCGGCTAAGGTATTTTGAACGAGCGTGGCGTGAGGCGCGAATAGCATCTATTTATAGCGGAGCGGTAGGAAAATCGGCGTTATCTTGTTGTTTCTAGTAACAACTGGTACAGATACATACGAGAGCATTCTCCGTCATCGGAACTTACTGCGTGCCAGCACGCTAAAAGTGGGCTGAACGTCCAATCAGGGCTTGGATCCAACGCATAGCTCTGCTTCCGGCATACCCACAAAAGAAGAGAAAAGAAAAACATTTAACGACTGTTACTACTACTATACTTTAATACCTTTCGAGCTGAACCTTAGCCAAGATTTAACGTCCACGGGACTGCTTTTTGCAATGCCTCATAAACGGACCCCCATAAATACAAATATGCAACGGTGGGGCTCGAACCCGCGCACCTATGTGTCTTCAGTCAGGCGGAATGCACCAACAGGCCACCGGGCTCGACACTACTACTACTTCTACTACTAGTGCACGTTTATTTGACTGATCCTGTCAGCCTAAAGCTGACTACACAACACCTAGGCATTACATTTTATTTGAATTATGCATATAAATGCAACATGTGAGAGAATCATGTTAATTATTACGAGCAAAAAAAACCGACACTTGCATACGCACGTACACAAAATGTCAATGTTGCTGCAAAAGTTGTAATTTCCGACGGGGTTTTTGTCAGTAGGTACCGGCAAAAATTCAGATTTGCCTCACGGCGATGATTCCCGACCCGCAGGGGAAGGGAAATTATCTAAAATTAAAAACAACATCCTTAAAAATGCCTTTAATTCTAGGTGACCGTCCAGACTAATTCAGCGTCGCCTGGTATGTCATAGTTGATAAAAAGCTTCATAGTTTTCTGTATAGCGGGAAAGGCATTTTGTACGAACCCGTTTGCAAACGTATTTGGAAAGTTTTTACACATATGTAAAAATTAAAAATGACTCTACAAACAAACCGAACGCTGTTGTGTAAAAACCTTGACACGATTATCGCCATTATATGTGTCTGAAATGAGTGTGTTATGGAATCCACGAATGTGTGTACAAAATTGGTGTTCAATGTTATATCAACCGCAACCACTTGGCGCAACACCCGTCAATCGACGCACAATCACTGCAGAAACATGTGAACAACCTGCTTAGTTTGAAAAATTAAATCTAAGATATATAGGTCACTTAACATATAACTACCAATGGCAGGGTGAATAAACTGAATGATAATAATAATAATAATAATAATAATAATAATAATAATAATAATAATAATAATAATAATAATAATAATAATAATAATAATAATAATAAAGCCAGCGTCAACTAAGTCTAGCGGGGGAAATGTTTGTTATACGATCGCTAATTGCTCTTCATTCTATACGTATTTTGTTAGTTTTTGAAGTGGGAGATACGGTGACGGCAGTTCAATCATGTAATAAACCTATTTAGACTGATTACTCTGTCTAAAGTTTATCGTCAACAGAATATTTCGGCAACAGTTTACTGTTAGAGCAGCGATATTGTACATCTGCTTCGATAAACTTCTAATGTCTAGAACGAATCTCGGTGTGTATCCACATATGTTTTTAATTTTAAAAATTGATGATGCGGCATTTCTGAAGATCGACCTGTGTTTATATTTACATGTGGATTACATTTATTTGCTTTATAAAAAGAACGTCAAATTATTATGTATGTGTAACTAAGCGCATTTGTATATATATATATATATAAATCGTTGAACTAGTTTATGATTTACGGATACAAATGAAACAAACGCTTCCGCCAATTTATTCTCGTTTTTTTTCGTTGCGTGTTTAAATTCTAACGTGGACATACTCGTTGCTTCTTGAAGTTAACGCATTAGCTAAAAACCGTTAACAACCAATAGATTACCGCAATACCGCCTTAGTATCGGGCTGCACATTATTTACCCAATATTAAGTTCTGTCGTTTGCTGTACGAATGTAATATATTATCTTCATGTTTGTTACTGGACACGTTGTGAAGGTTTCAACATGTGGTTCTATCTTTCTCTACATTTTGCAACTACTTTTTGAAGGTGTTTTGTCTACGGAGTTCTGTTTCGCCATAACTTTCCGCAATAATAATTTCGTTACGAGAGTTTATGATCCTCGGAACAGAGGAACACCTTACGAGAGTGTATGATCCTCGGAACAGAGGAACACCTTACGAGAGTGTATGATCCTCAGAACAGCTGCTACGGAATAGTATTTATCTCTTAGATGTTTGCTGAGCTCCGTATTTTTCTACCTAGCCCGATTTTGTTAAACTATATATTATAAATATGACAGATCCGCGGTGCGTAAACGGGACCTAAGCGATACGTTTATTTAATGAGTGCGTAGTTAGCGCGCCCTTCGGAATTACTCCACGCAGTACAACAACGTCGTGCTACACCAAAACAATAAGAAAATGATATCTACAGCTAATGGACTTAAATAAATAAATTCTGCCCTCAAAAAAAAAATATTTAAATATTATAAGCAGCAATTGACTATTACCATATGCTTTGTTTGTAGCAGTTTTAGTGTAAATTAACTATTTGCTATTAGTAAATAGATAAACTTATAATAATGAAGTCTGGTTTTGCATTCCATATTACAGGGCCTCCTTACGTAGGTTGACCCTGAGACTTGGTTCCTCTTGCCGCTGCAGCTAGCAACTCGATTAGTCCAAAATATCGAGTCCAAAGCAAAATAGAGGTATAGTTATAAACAGATATTGTGACGAACATTGATCGCTCACTTGCGCTACTATACGCCTGACGAGTAACAGCACTAATGAGTATAGCAAGTATAGCAAGTAAAGTTTTCGGGCTGACCCTCAGCCAAGATTTAACGTCCACGGAACTGTTGTTGCTTCACATTGCTTCATAGACGGACAACCCCATAAATACAAATGTGCAACGGTGGGGCTCGAACCCGCGCACCTATGTGTCTCCCCCGGTTGCGAGGCGCAGACTTAAGCCATCACGCCACCGGGCTTGACAGCAAGTATAGCAGAGAATAGCAGTGACAAGACGCTATACACAGCCGCACTGTTTAACTTGAGCATAGTTATGATGCCTTTTTGATTTGACAAATAAAACCGAACTACCTTCAGGATGTTTAAGATGCATTTTACAAGCACACACACATATATATATATATATATATATATATATATACACATACATACATACTTCGTGTATGTTTGTGTATAGATACATGAATGGGAGCGATTTGCTATCTTTGGATGTGGGCGGGAGCTGGACTTTTTGCAAGCTTTCTCTAGTAGTGCAGAGATTTCCACTGGCGAGCATTTAATGAGATGAAGTACTTTTCTCTTTAATGCTTTCTGCAGGCTATTAATATATTAATATATAAAACGTTACCGTTATGTGGGGAGAAAGGGCTGAGAGGAGACGCCCGGATTGTCGCACGTAGTGCCCTCCGAATTGCTACCTGCTACACTAGGTATTCAGAAGCAAAAAAAATTGAATTTCTCACCCGATGAATTTTAGTGTCGCGGATGAATAGTCTAGAGCTCGGTGATGACCAAAGATGTTGAGAAGTAGCCAGGCTTTTATATATATATATATATATACGCGTAACAGCCCCGTAACAGCAACTTGCTGCATGGTTTAAAACAGCCCGCAACATGAAGATAAGTGGCTGCCTCGTCACTTTCTTTTGCTTTGTAATATTTGCGCCGAGAAGCCGGCCGCTGCATTCCGAGTGAAATCGATGTTCCTGTTGTTGATATTGATATTGTTGTTGTTGTTGTTGTTGTTGTTGTTGGTGGTGCTGGTGTTGTCGTCATTCTCTCTCGTCGCGATGACAGAGATACAGCAGTTAGTTTATCTGTGTGGTTTGTTGTTGTTGTTGTTGTTGTTGTTGTTGCAGCTGTCGTTGTCGTCGTCGTCGTCGGCTGTCGATGTTACTACTGCCGCCGTCTATTGTGGTTGCGCTTTGTTTACACGGTGGGACCTGCGACGAGGGACTGCGCTGAAAGCTCGGTCGGTGACGGTCGGGGACTACCGTTTCGTCGTATAGTTATTGGCGTCGTTCTTGCTGTTGTTGCTGTTGTCGTCGTCACTTTCTTTGTTGTTGTCGTTGTCACTTTCGTTGTTGTCGTCTTCCAGTTGCTTCCTTTGTTGCCGTTATTGTTGTTGTTGTTGTTGCAGTTGTCGACAAGGATCTTGACGTTTCTGATGCTACTACCCCCGCAGCTCATGTCGTCGTCGTCTTCGCCGTCAACATGATCATCATCAACATTGTCATCGGTTAGCGATCTGCTCGGTTTCTGATTGCGGTAATGGTGGCGACCACGGCGGCGGCTGCGGTAAATTGCTGGTGTGCATGTGGATGATTGTATGGACATTGTTCACACACCAACAACCTCAACAAAGGCACCGCCACCGCCACCCGTGCTAGCTAAGCGATGCTGAGCCGACCAGTGGTTGCTTGTCTGTCTGTCTGTCTGTCGGCAGTGAAAGGACGACGAGACCACGAAGAGCCACGTGGGGTGAAAGTTTCTCTAACCGATGACATTCCTCAACGTCTGCCACTATCATATACATACGTACATACGTACAAACATACCCACACACCCACAGAGAAACACGCATGCACGCGTTCTGCTGTTGTGTTCATTTACCAACTAATTCTTTATTTAGTCAGGCACAATGCTAATAATAGTAACAATATTAATAAGAGTAACAATAATAATAATAATAATAATAATAATAATAATAATAATAATAATAACAATAATGCTAATAATAGTAATAATAATAATCTCATACATCAATACACAGAAACATTTCTGATATTCTACTTCCAAATCCAAACAAACATGAATTGTACATTATCTTTTTTCTTGGCGGCATTATAAGCCCATAACATACATCGATATGTATTTGTAGAGTTATAAATAATCCACAGATACTAATGTTTAGATTGATAAACAATATATAGATATTTTTTTTGAATAGTTCTCGTGATCACATACGGTAGGTGACACACTTAACGGGGGCTTTTACGTGATTGGTTGATAGGCGTAGAGTCAATCTTAGTTAACCCAAACCCCGGATTCAAAGTTTCAGCTCGGTCTGCCAAGCAAAATTCTCAAGATATCTGCGGCATCCCCGCATTAAATATCGATGGACAGCTCCTGTTCTACAAAGGTGCCAGCTTGTTTCTCAGCTAAGCACACTCCCAGCTGAAATTTGATCTTGAAGAGTTACTGTGTAGTGCAAGAGGATCCGAACCTCCCATAATTTCGAACGCGAGCCAATGCAACCGACCGCTGTTCGCCTGGTGTGAGTGTTTACGAACTTTATTCTGTACAGCAAGTTCAGCGGCTTGTCCAGATCGACAACTAGGAGTCACCGACTATAGCAGGTTAGTGAGAGTCCCAGACTAAGGGCTTGTCATTTTCGTAGGGAAGTATTGTTAGTCCGTCTGGCCGCAGGTCATTTCCCCTGTCCAGATTTCGAGGTTATTGGAAAGTTGCCACTGATAAAAAAAAACAATAAATCTGAACGAAGTGCCGCAGCTGGGGTTTCTCGATAGCCACGTACCGGATTTCTCGGGCAGCGGTGCGCGCGTGAAATAGACCAAAAGTTCGTGTGGATGCGTCGTCTAACAAGGACCCGAGTTACCCGACAGGTAGCGTCTAAACAGGTGCATCCATGCCCTGTCGACTGATCACTATTCACTCAGCACTATATGTCGTCCTGTTCGGGCGGGTTCCCTATTAGTGGCTACTGTGTAGGCAGAGACACGATTTAAAAATGAAAAAAATGTGAACAACTGCATATTATTCTCTTATATTAGTCTGACCGACATGGTTGATTTGGACCTTAAGATTACTGTCTAGTTTGTCCTTATATGGATTCGCGGCACGCACTTGGTCCCGTTGTGTTGATTAGGCGCGGGCACAAATCCAAGAAATATATATATATATATATATAAATCAGGGATTTAAGCTGGCTGCGGCTATTTGGCGTTGCAGATACGCCCTTTATTGCAGGTGACTCACACACAAAACTAGACCCTGTCAATCGAAACACCTGCGTAGAATACTTACGTTGCAAATATTAGTTTCGATAGAATATATATATATATATATATATATATATATATATATATATATATATATATATATATATATATATATATCCTATAACTTTATTTAGATGGTGGACATTGACATTAACGTTCTGTAAGTTCTAAACATGCATAAGCATGTATTATAAGTTGCAAAGTGTCTCACTTAGCCGTCAAATATGCTACAGCGATGCTGACTTTTGTCTGATGCGCCTATTTGGCCATGCCCTATGCAAGCTAGCCATTCATATGCATAAAAGCGCTGGCTAGATTGTATGGTTTGGTAATTAAAAAGGTACAGGAAAATTGCCCCGCATTACACAAGCTGCGTTAATGATGGTGTTAATTGTGTTCAATTCCACACACTTCCTTACGCGGATGGCACTAACAGTTTAGCCAAATATTGTCCCTTGCCATTGGGTGTGTGGTCGTATGGACCGGCTTAGACAAAGAAAAGTATATGTAAATCTAGTCGCCCACGCAAGCACGCGCGATTGCAGTGTGGGACACGTTCATTGTTGCAAATAGCTGTTTTCACACAGAATAATTTAAGCTATTCTTTCTAGTATTTACGTAGAGATATTGGCTAATCCCAGCGGACATCCAATCCAAAATTATCTATCCTACGCCGGAAGTAAGTTCTTTACACAGAATCTTCAATAAAGTCGGTTCATAAAATGTATAAGGTACATGAACCTCATATGAATATTGTTCAAATATTAGCAAATTATATATATATATATATATATATATAATTTCCAGTATACCTAAATAGACACAATTATGTTTGAATCGATTCGTTTTATTCCATATGCAAATATCACAACTCAAACAAAATGCTTACTGATTTTATCAAATAATCTTAACGTCATCATCATAATCTTCATAATGATTATAATGTAAAAAGCACTTGCCAGTAGTACTTCTACTATACTAATTGCTCATCGATGGTAGTCAGTAAATTAAACTTAGGCAGTAAAGTAAAACTGACAAAATCAACACGATTCTGACCTGTAACGATAACAATATCAACAACAAAACAACAGCAACAACAACAACTACAACAACAATAATTGCAACAGAAGCAACGAATAGAATGAGGATAAAATAACGTCACACAGTAGCGATTTAAAGGTTTCTGTCCTGAAAGCGTTTCGAACTAGCGGAACTAGTTCATTTGAATAGCCGCTGGTAAACAATACTACGCGAAAAGGACGGTCCGAATGTGTTCTGATTTATGCAGGGATAACGCAGAACGCGTGTTGACCCAAATATCAGCATGCCTAATAACGCCTACTCGCAGATGTATGTTCACAGGGACAACAACAAAAGCAGCACTAACAACAACGACGACACGCAATTATAATATACTTAGTAATAAAATAGGAAATAAACCAGCAACAGTGTCAGAACTGTACGCTAGTCATAACACTTATATTAACACTAACTACTTCTTAGTATGATAGCACTAGGGCGCCGATGGTAGCAACGCCTGCAACGTTAAAGCATCAAATCTATATTACAGCAAGGCGCGACGAAGGTTTTTTAGAAAATATTTTTTAGAAAAAATACAACACGAAGCATTACGTCTGTGGTAGCATCTGTTGGGATTTTTTCTCTCGTGTTCGATTCCCTTATTGAAACGATCTTTAGAAACGGCTCTATTTTACCACTATGATCCGTGTGTAAAATGCACTCATATTAACTTACACGAATTCTATTGATTTGACTGTTGTTCAAGTTGTTAATGCATGGTATATTCGCAATCTCGTTCGCAATAGAAATAGACGAATATCATATTTAGGGATAATTTTATGGAGTACCGAAGTGACTTTTGTTAAAACTCGCTATATAGAGAGTATCAGTTTCACTGCGGTTTCGACTTTGTTGCTGTTGTTGTTGTTGTGTTGGAACACCATTCACAGCTTTAGCCCACATGTTGACCGTGACGACTGCGCGTTTCGTAGCGCCAATACGTTCCCTCCCTCCGTCGACAGAGACAGCGCGCGATCATCTGCGTCTGTATTCGCTAGGTATTCTTGATACACACTTTGCTAGTGGGCGCGTTACCGAGCGCCCCCCTTGCTGCTGCTGCCTAGCAATGACGCGTCTGGCCATGACCTATCATGACAAAGTAAAACTGCGTCTAACGCGAGCGTTTGTTAAGCAGTCTCACACAACTTTCTATTGGGTTACATTCTCTCTATCTCCTGCGAGTTCTCTATCTCTCTCACTCTCTGTCTTTTACTCTACCTGTTAGTGTCCTCTGCTAACACAACAATCAACGTTTTACGTTTGTTCTTGGACGTTAAGGAAACTACCGTAGGCCGACGACCCTGACCCAAAACATGCCCACTAACAAACTCTGCCGGGACAGACCACCTCACAAGGTTCTACACTGCTAAACGTTGCGACGAACAGAAACTGATCATCTTGCGGCGGCAGAAACCCGGACTGAACTGGGTGGCGGCTTCGAGTTTTAAACGAAAAACAGACAATCACATTTAGCTACGTGGTAGTACTACCTGTAGTCGTTATAGTAGTAGACGCAAGATAAAACGACAGTGGTTTCGAGGGAAATTGTTGTTGTCGTTGTTGTTGTCGTAGTAATATTACTAATACAACTCAGAATTGAGTTGACTCAAACAAACAGTGCGAGAGTGGCCCAGCGTTAATATCATATGCGCTAACACTGCAACCAGCAAAAATGGCGGTTTAGACCAGCTGGTCATGTGCCAAGGTTACCACCGTCCAAGACGTCCAAAAATCCAAGACGTCCGGGAGGACATTGTCTGACGTTACCGTCTGAGACTACCGGTCGTCAGCTAGTGTAGGAAAGTTTCAGAAATGAATTATTTGTGTAGTTAGGTGGCCACAGGATATAACGTCCAGATGTATATTTACCTCATCATTTCCGCGACGCCAAGTGTTCTTAGGCTTCTCACACATACGATCACGAGTTAAAGAGCGTGCGTCCTCGAGCATAAGTGTTCGCCTTGAAATGTCAATTAAATTAGTTACGCCTCAATACATGTCGTTAAAAAGTAGATGCGACTAACTGAACAGACTGAGGCCGAATCAAAGCGGTGCTAGTCGCAATAGGAGTCGCGGATCGATTCAATCGCAGCACATACGCCCATTGCAAAGCAATATTTCCTAAGATTATTTGCTTTACATTAAAGTTAGTACAGGTATATATATACACATGCACGGTGACTTCTATGGTGTTCCGTAGTAGCGCATACAACCATACCTAAACAGAAGTAAAGCATAACACAGACTATTATGTGTAGTAGGGAACAACGACCGCCTGCTAAGACTGGGTCTCGCAGTCCTGGAAACGTGGTATCAGATAAAGTATGCATCCTACAGTTGAAGTTAACTACTCTTCGACGATTAACACGGAACGGTTTGCTTGAATCTCTTACATAAACACAATCCAGGGTTACGGCTTTGGTGAGAAAAGGGGTCAGAAATGACAAAAACAGCAATGCAAGATTTGCTAGCATATTGATGACACTTCCACAGTGTAGTTCCCCCTTTTCCCTAATTTTGGCGCAGTTTCGTCGTTCGTTTGTACATATTGGCGCATGTATTTTGGTTGACAAAGAGACGACAATCGCAGAATGCAATCGGCCCGAAATGATCATGCTCGGATCCTCTAAGCTCTGCCTCCTTTAAGTATATAGCCTGCTTTCGTTGAGAGGAGCCTTAAATTGTGCCCTGTGGAAAATCTCCCGTATTCGGAAACTTACATCTTACTTAAACAGGCTCTCTACCAGATACCGGATGGATGTTCCTCCACTGGGACCCATACCCACTAAACGCACTCCCCCCTTAAACTTCACTCTCTGATGGCCCAGATCTTTATAGAACAATGCTATGGGCCATCAGAAGTGGTGAGTGCCCCATCGGATCAATTGGCCGGGGTCACTCTCGGGTTACCCCACCTGTCAGGCGCACTTTGTCCCAGCCCTTGCAAACCCGTTTGATTCAAAGTTGCGCTTTCTTCAGCCGTGCCGGCCTTAAAAAGAGTCTGTCTCTCCTTGCATCTTCTGTGCGTTGATTTTAGCACCTCTTGTGCTACTTCCGCTCTCAATTCCCATAACTGGGTCGAACCCAGGATGTATTCTACAAACTATTCCATACCATTTTGCGGGGGGTCCTGTACTTCGGGATGGGTGAGTCCCGCTCTGGACCATCTCTCGCGAATCTGTCTAATTGCCATGGTTCTGGCCTCTTCCCATGAGGCTAGGTACTAGTAGTGGTCTTCGTCACCATGAATATATATATATATATATATATATATATATATATATATATATATATATATATATATATAATCGTGTTAATATAGATTGCCATAACGGATCAATTTAGACAATTATTAAGTGTCTCAACTGCTGATGTTGATCTGTCTTCTGATGCTAGCCATACCCTTCCTTCGTTTTGGCGGTACTGTTGTAGTCAATGTTGTCGCTGCTGTTGTTGTTGTTGTTACGTTCTCATCATCATCATCGCCACGGCTACCGCTGTTATCCTGCCGTTGTCGTCGTAATTGACCGTGCATTCGCCTATGTCAATTGCTAGATCGATAGATAATTGTACTGCCGTTACGCTTCCCTGGCTGACCATGTCTGAGCGAGGAGAGTGCGTTCGTACGTCCAACGACGCCATAGAAGTAGTAGTAGTAGTAGTAGTAGTAGTGATAGCCGCCGTAGTCGTAACAGTCAGCAGAAAAAAAGTGGTAGCACTTGGAGTAGTAGCAGGAGCGGAAAAAGGAGCTGAAGTCTCTCTCTTTCGCGCGTTGTTGTTGTTGTTGTTGTTGTGTTGTTGTTGTTGTTGTTGTTGTTGTTGTTGTGTTGTTGTTGGATTCGATTTCTGTCAGCTCGGCAGAGCGGCGGCGGCAGCAGCAGCAGCAGAAAACGCTGCCGCTAACAAAGCTTTCTGTTAGCATTGCAAAGCATTACGAGCAACGCGTCCTTTTTCTCGCACGGCCGTGGTGCGTATTCTCTATAGGAACCTGCGTACATATGGAACCGCTGCTACCATTCGGTAGCGGCCATGCGTCGTCGCTGACATGCGTACGGTGTCATTAACGCAGTAGTAGTAGTAGCAACAGCAGCAGCAGCAGAGGATAGAAAAAGATGAAAATGAGAAAGAAAAGACCAAAGAAAAACGTCAAGCAAACATCAGGAAGAACCAGAGGAGAGATCTGGGAAAGCACGAGAAGCACTGGCAGCAGCAGCAACAACAGCTACCACGGTAGCAGCAGCAGCAACAACAATATTACCAACAATAACAACAACAATTACATGAACAACTACAACCGAATTATGAGAGATGCGGACACCGCCCATGTATGGATTCGGTCAATTTAAAGTCGGGTAAATCACATCATTGGACAACACATCGACTTCTGCCTTTGCGACCACTGCGGCTGCTCTTTACTGCCGTTACTGTGGGTCGGACGTTCTGTGCTCTATCTCCGCGTTGTTCCCGCGGCCCCGTCGCCGTCAAAACAGCAGCATTGGCACCAGCTGAAGCAATTCGAGCCCGCGCAATAGCCGCTCGCGATAGACCGCTAAATATCTAGCCAATAAGGCAGGCGGCATGTGCGCTGCGAATGCAACCTGGCAATCCCACAAGACTCACTCACTCACTGACTGACTCACAGATGAGGCCGACGCTAGTGATCGATGATGTAGTACTACCTACTACTACTACTACTACTACTGATGGTGGTGGTGATGACGATATTGCATAGATCGATCGATCGATCGAATCGAAGCCATCATTGATTTATCTGTGACGTCTCAGCAGCAGCAGCAGAAACAACGGTTCTGTTCATTTCAAACAGATAGAGGTCCACGCCTTGCTTCCCGTGTTACCCCACTCTCCGCCCGTCCCCTCTCTCTCCCCCTCTCTCTCTCTCTCTCTCTCTCTCTCGCGCGCGCGTTTTCTCTCCTATTTTGCTTTTCCTCTCTCACATAACATCGTAATTATCTTATCTCACAGCGTTTAACTCATCGACGAGAAACGTTCTGTGAGAGCGATTATCCGCCCGCCTACCTTTCGCCCCCAAGAGTATTCGGATAAGCGCTGTAGTTTCACAATTTCGCTATATATAGATATATATATATATATATATATATATATATATATATATATAATATATATATAATATATAAAATATATATATTTGTTTTTAATAATATGTACATATGTCTATATATATATATATATATATATATATAAATATATATATGGAGACTAATTGGTAAAACGCATGATGCACACCGGACATCGTTGTTAAAGCCACGGTAGTGTCGAGCTCACAAACCCACTAAAATCCAGTTGTTCACTTTGCCTCTTGTCAGAGATGAACGCAGTACTGTCTTCTCGAAATTACTTTACCTGGCCAGCTCATCGTGCTATTAAGGCTGCTGTTATTTTCGTCTCGCGGAAAAAGTCTTCTTACCATAAACCAGGATTCATGATTCTTGGGGAGCGTCTCTGCAAGGGCTTGGCATGTCAGGGAATTTTCCAGTTTTAGGCTCGGAGACAGAAGTTGTTGCTTAGTATTGAAAAAAAAAACTCCAGCGTTTGTAGCAATGCCTCACATTGTCTGTCTCTTCTGAGTTGCACATAGGGCATAAGGAAGAGTCAGTTTCACCATTGTGGTGCAGATTTCCCTAACAACAGCCACCGTGGACCGTTAGCAGTTGCGCAAGTGGGTAGGTAAGTGAGCCGTGTTTGCGGCTGTACTTTTTTGGAGATCAGGAAGTGTTTATATTGTCCAGTTGGATTGCTTCTCATTGCTGGCTCTAATTGCTTACGGTGCTGCTCTGTTGATCAGTATTTCCTTCGTCCGAACGTTAATTGAGGGGGTTATCTAATGCTAGTTTTTTATCTTTATGTCATAGGAAATCTATAGAGAGAACTTGTATGACATATATATATATATATATACATCTATATTTATATACCCTATTTTATTACATCTAATGCGCTATCATTATCTTGAGAATCTTTGTTTAAAGTATTTAATATAAACTTTGTTACTATTTTAATTAATATACAATCATTCATATTCTATTATGTTGATTATCTTCTTCTATTCCTTTCGATGTGACAAGCACATAATCTCTGATCCAGCCCGTGGGCAACCCCCTCAATACAGAGGCTGTACGCATTCACGCGTATTTGCAAGCACTTATGACTGAAGTTATGTTTCATTCATTTATTGAAGTGTATGATACATACGTATGTTCAATGCCAATCGCATTTGCGATCTTAAACGCCTTAGATAAGATAACATATTTGTGGCTTTTAATAGTCTTACGATAAATAAAATAAAAACAGATCTTCGCACTAGCCTTATTCTCCGATTCTATGCCGCCCAACTAATAACAAACTTCCAAAATAGATATTCGCTCTAAGCGCGTGGGAGACACAAGCACACAGTGGCGAAATGTCTGTCCTATAAGGTCAGCAGCACTTGCTGATAACCACTTGGAATTGTATGGAATTAAATGTGATTAGATATGCCTGACTGTATGGAGATCAACAGTAACAAACGTTGGTTCGCGCGTCTTAGATTTCTTGGAGTCCATGGTTTGTTCCTATAAGTTAGATATTTTGCCCGATTGCTGATATGACTGACGTGTCATATCACCGTGTTAAACAATGCCGTTGCAGAACGCCCTTTCCTTACGCCATTTCGCCAAGAGTCTCGATGAATTAGAGTTACTACATATCTTTCTCTTTGCTAAGTCTATACATTTGCGGCTAGTTTTGACATTAATTTATTTCGTCAGTTATTGACAGTCTGTTATATATATATATATAATGTAAGTGCTATGTGGCATTTAAAACATGCCCTACTATTTTACACAGAGACCTGTAGGCTAATTTATTGCATGCCATAATACAGTATTGGTCAACTTTTATATCTACGTAGAACTTTCAGACACACTCATCTAGATTAAAACAATTATTGCCTTTTGCATAAAAACAAACTTTGCATAATTGTGATGATAGCCATGAGATCTGATGCGCGGTATCAGTGATTGATTTTTCTAATTGCACTGTTTCTAGCGGTTGGAGTGAAACCTGTGTTGTTAACGATCGCATATAAATGACGTGCTTTTTAGTTCTTATACTTCAATTATTTGTCTTTAACCTCCTTAACAGTGGTGGTTCCTTTGTAAACAGTGTGTTTGTAAGGGCCTCTCATTATCTTGTGTGCCATGGTTGCCTACGATTATTTCAGGTAGTCCCAGCACCCGTTTTATAAGAAGCAATTTGGTTCGGTCCAACTGGAGATCGTTTTTTAGCGTTAGGCGCGGTATCAAGTCGAGCCCGGTGGCGTGGTGCATTCGTCTGCGCCTCGCGACCGGAGAAGACACATAAGTGCGTAAGTTCGAGCTCACCGTTGCACCGTTTTGTATTTTTATGGGGGTCCGTCTATGAAGCAATGTGAAGAGCAGTCCCATGGACGTTAAATCTTGGCTGAGAGTCAGCCCCGAAAGGGATTTTTTTGATGCGGTATCAAAACAGTATGCCACTATCGGTCTAATCCAGAAGTCAAATATTTTCGTAGCAAATTTTTGTGTTTATATTTAAGGGTCTCCGATAAGTGCCGTCGCCGAGACCATTTGAGCATGCTTAAACTCGATATGACAAGTAAAAATTAGCTTGTGACTCAAGTGAATTGCTAGGTATAAAAAACGGTTTACAAGTTTTATCTACTGGCAAATATATATATATATATATATATATAGTGTGTAGACTTCTCCACGTCTGATTTGCATTATCTTCGCTTTCGTTGCATTGAAAACAAGTCCACTAATGCCATACCACTAAGCCCTTCCTCTTATGTACTGCAAATGTTTCCTTGACTTTGCCATGATCACAAGATCTAAATAAACACAAGCTATAGATCTGCACAGAGTGCGGATAGAGCACCTACTCCGTGCGGTGTTCTAATCAAGTCAGTTGCATGGAGGACAAATTAGAGGGAGTTGGTCGTTTCGGCCTGACAGAGACCCTGTGACTGGCGTACCGCCTAATCGATGCAATAGTCTCCGTTTTTGATCCAGATGCGTTTCGGGCGTAGGCAGTCTCGAATGAGGTTGACACGCGATCTCCGATCCTGACATGTCCTGAGTTTTTTGAAGTACTTTCTCTCTTGAGAGAGCGAGAGAG
>QVRM01004092.1:0-250000 GCA_003439945.1 Dermanyssus gallinae
AACAGGACTGAGCACATCCCTTCTGCGACCAGTTTTTTTTTCATCACCCTTTACGACATGAATAAAGGAGTTTTCTATTCTATTCTATTCTATATATATATATATTAATATATATATATATATATATATATATTGATATGTGATTCGAGCTCATGTGTCACTGCTCTCAGCAGTCATATTAGATTATTTTCATATGTTAAATGTAAGCATTGAAAATAATCTGTCTATTTTATTCCTCTGCAGTTCATACACACAGCCTCTTCCCTATATATATATATATATATATATATATATACTTAACGTGGTTAAATCATATTTTGTGGGGAATGTGAGAAAAATTAAATCACCAGAAACCGGTCCAACGCGTGCCTCTTTCAGTCGCCTTTGAGAACGAGATATGCATTTACCAAGAACCCAAAGCATTGGGGAAAATACAAGACTGTCATTCGTGGCTGCCTAATCTTTACTTTTTATGTTACATTTAGCAGAACGGAACTCTAATACGGCAATTGTTAATCATTCTGTAGATTAGTTCTACTTACGTTCTGACTGTTTGTGCGATTAGTTTGCGTGTATACTCAGAATAAAAGCGCTTGATGGCGTTTTTGCTGACCATGATGTACGATGGTCATTTGGAAAACAAGATGAGCGGTTTGTCCTGCTTTACAACCCTTCCGCCAGTACACTCGCCCGCAACTACCAAGTGGGGGAGGAAGGAGAGATACCACTCTTTTTTGTTCTGAGACCTCCGTACCAGCTCCGCCCATTGAATCAGCTCAAACTCTTGTTCTGTGACGCACGCTGCAGTCCGTGCATCACTTCTGGTAAGCCATCATGTCTGCTCTCTCGATCTTGCAGTACATGTCTCGCACATTTTGGTGTCCCCATTCCATCACCCGTGCAGTCTAATGTTTATTCTGGAGCATTTCAGCGGGCCAGTCGAGTGCCGGCGAGACTGCAGTTGTAGCCCGTGGTGAGGTGTGTGTAGTATGGGCTTCTAGCTTTTCGTCACTCATTTTCTTATGTCCATCACTATGTAGCCTCGCAGTTTAAAGCAAACCTCCAAAACACGCAAATATCCGTTCAACTTTGTAACTAGTGCCTTGTATGTCGAGTTATACGGGTGTGTGTCGATGCGCTACCCCAAACACGGATATAAACTGACTGAATGAATTCACGTATCGTCAACGGTGTCTAACTATTAGTGCTTACCCGTTCTTCTCTGCGACTTCGTATTTTCGGGGAAAGATGTTATATAGAGTAATCTGATCACATGATCGCCTGCATGCTGGCCTCTGTACCAAATCCTCTCTTCTGGTCATTTCCAGTTGTAACCCTAGCCACTTAAACTAGCCCTTTACGCGTTTAAATGTCTAGATGATGGACTACGAAGTGGAGTAAATGTTAATCGCTGTAAGTGCGCGCTCGTAGAGCCCGGTGGCGTGGTGGCATGCGTTGCGCCTCGCGACCGGAGGAGACAATAGGTGCGCGGGTTTGAGCCCCACGTTGCACATTTGTATTTATGGGGTCCGTCTGTGAAGCAATGCGCAAGCAGTCCCATGGACGTTAAATCTTGGCTGAGAGTCAGCTCCGAAAAGATTTTTTTAAAGTTGCGCGCTCAGTAAAGATAAACAACACATTCTCGTGGAGAGTTCCCCGAAGTCTGCGAAATCGACGGACCTGATGTTGTTATAACTATATCTAGATATATTTTTTTGTACAAATTCTTCGGCGTCTAGTCGAAATCTTTGATCCCTTGATGTGTGTGCCAAAAGGACGCTCGTTGTTTGCAAGTCATTAGCTGTAACGTGTCGTCCATTTCGGCCACTACCTTCCATAAGTAAACTCTAGCTTCGTGTGTCAGGCGGAGTCTCTCTCTCAGCATAGAGTGTCTCTCTGAGCTCCTCAAACGCTCGTCTTTGCTCTGTTCTCTAACAAGCGTCCTGTTAACTTCAGCAACCGTCGCATTGGCTCTACTGTGTATAATAACCCCGAAATACATCGCATGTAAAAACTTGCTCTGTCCATAACCGACCAGCCATACACACGATCGATGGCTTCCTCAGGGATCGCGCACCGTCCTTTTAAGAACCACCTCATGTCTCCTGTAGTTACCAAGAAAGTGACTAAATGCGGTAGCGGGACTACATCCAGCAATATGATCGCCTCGTTAACTCTACACAAAGTGTCAATAAGTTAAGGATGCGATTTTTCTTCTCTGCTACAGCTTTTTGTTCTCGAATTCGGTCAAAAAGTCGGTTGTAGAAAACGCCAGTCGTCAATTTCAAAAAGCTCACGCCGAGTACAGCGTCGGAGGGCCGTCCTTCGGAACTGTAATCAAAACAAATATCATGTGAATTGATTTCGACTTGTGTTTAATGCAGGTCGCGTAAGTTTGACATGTCAGATCCCTCCAGTAACAAAAGGGCAAAATGAGTACCGTATGGTGATTAAATAGTTTTTTCCAACTTCCCATAATTGCAACAGAAATGAAAGCCAATTTGGATACACTTACGGAGTTAATGCACCAGCACACCTTCGCCAACTGGATTGCTTCCCTTAAGCAGGGAATATGAGTGTCGATGATGCACCGTGTTCTGGACGGCCAAGAGCAGAGAGTTACAGGGAGAAAGCAGTGCCTACTAGGCAGTGATTCGTACGCGGCAAAAGGCCTCCCACTAGGCTGAAGAATCACGTCTTGCCCGGGAAGGTCTTTGTCGGCCGTTCTTTAGAATTCAAAGGGCATCGCTTGTTTGTGGCATAAATGCTATTGAGACCACTAGGCCACGTTCATCTCGCTACCGACCACTGAATCGGTCACCAACATCGCACGTAGATCAAAATATAACTATGACCAGATAGTGCTAGAGCTCAATAAGACTGATTGGTCCGACGTGTACGCTGTAGATGACATCGATGAAGCATTTGAGTGCTTTAATGCACGAGTAATGGCGTCCGTTAACAGCAACAAGCAGGAACTTAGAATTAAAAGGAATCTTGGGGTACCCAGGAAATCATGGGTCACTCAGGAATTGCTGACATTGATAAATGAAAAAAATGTGGCATTTAAGGAGTTTAAAGCTAATCCAGATGATGCTGCGAGGCGAGATATATTTAGGAAGTTAAGGAACAAAGTAAGTAACCACTGTTTCTAGAAAGTGTAGGCTTGATTTTAATGGAAAACTGGTACAGAAAAACATTCAGGATAGAAGAAATCCCTGGAACGCTATTAGACCTGTTCTAGGTGGCGTACCGGAAAAAAAGTGTGTGAAAACTTAGAGTTGGAGATACTATGGTGTCGATGAGACTACAGTGGCAAACTTGTTAATCAGTATTACTCGAAGTGTGTGACTGCCGACACGGAATGCTCTGAAAGATATGTTATACCTGAGAATTTCCTCGTGAGCACACAGAGATCTCATTCCCAACGGTCCATACCCTAAGAATTGCACATCTTTTACGCAAAACAAAGATTTGCCTCAGTCTGCCACCTGAAGCAAATACCATCCCCAGGTATTGCGAAGAGCAGCCGATGTTCTTGCTGACCCCGTATCACATCTGATCAATTTTTCAATGCGGCCGGTAAATACCCCCAAAGCGCTTAAATTATATCCGTCATTCCGCTTCTTAATCTGGTGACAGACTCGCAAAGGAAAACTACCGTCCCAGTCAGCCATACCGGCCCCAATCTCTAAGGTATTTGAGAAATGCGCATTCGAACAACTCAAGACCATCTTGATCAACAACAATGTACTCAATCGCCGACAGTTTTGGATTCCGCCCTAAAATGTCCACCACCGTCCCTGTTATGAGCTTCGTAAATGACGTCCGTCAAAGTCTTGAGAAAGAAGAAAGAAAACGGTTGCTGCCTCTATTGTTGACCTGAGAAAGGCGTTTGATACCGTCGACATTAATATTCTGATACCAAACTAGGAGCCCTATGGAGCTGACGAACGTGTTCAATCGTGGGTACGTTCTTTTATGTCAGAAAGACAACAAATGGTGCAGATCGGGCAGAAGTTTTCAGATATCGAGAACATATCAGTTGGAGTAGCTCAAGGGAGTATCGGCGGCCCCACTGCTGTTCAATATATTTATCAACGATATATTTGAAGTACCAAAACACGGCCGACTGACCCTATTTGCTGATGATACCACAGCCACTCTTTGTCGGCGATTCCCGACATAAGGTAGAGCAGATCATTAAAGAAGACCTTAAGCGACTTTCAGATTGGTTTAGAGCCAATGGCTTGTCCGTGAATTGGTCGAAAACCGGTGTTATCCAGTTCTTATCGCCGAGAGGTGTCCTAAGTATGAACAATGAGACATTTCAATGCGGAAACCACACTCTTAGGATGATGAATGAGACAAAATTCCTAGGCGTTGTCCTGGATTCCCGGTTATCGTTTAAAGCTCATACAGATCACATTCGTAAAAAGATTGTAGGGAGCATTGCTGCTCCTGTTCAAGAGTCGTAATATTCTGCCCCGTGATTGTCTGCTCGCCATGTACTACGCCTACGTTCATAGTTATCTGACTTACGCAGTCGAAATATTTGGAATGACTTATATGCGTTTTTTATGCCCCATACATCGCTTGCAAAAAAGAGCCTTGCGCGTAATATGGGGATATCCACCATGGGAGTCCCTTCGTTATAAATACGTAGAGATGTCGATTCTGCCTTACCCTCTGCAAATAGAGATGTCTGTCGTAATAGAGATCAAACGAATTTTAATGGGACTTCATCCCAACCTGCTCAATCTTTCCCATTCGACATCAACCATGAACACAAGGGGATCACACACATAACTTCTGATCTTGTCTACAGCTTCATGTAACCAATCTCGTTTCTCAATATCAAATCTCGGTGCCACATATTGGAACAAGCTCCCCGCAGATGTGCGCGCAACCTCTTCTTTGACAATATTCAAACAAAGTGCGAAGCAATACTATTTAGGTACCTTACTAACATAAGCCGAACATGATAATAATTATAATGACAGTAAATAAAATTATAAAAGACATGCAATATAAACACTCCATACTAGCCTTTGGTGGCTTTGAGGAGCTGTGAACCTCTGTACAATGTAAACCACTTATGAGAATAATAAAACCTATCTATCTATCTATCTATCTATCTATCTATCTATGAGATTAATTGGACTAGATGTATTGAGCTTCGGCAAGATTATATTGAATAATAAATGATGGTTGGATAAAAGTGGGCTTTGTCCGGTGAGAGTGTTTGCAATATATTTGTCTTGCAACGGCCCCCCGACTATCAGGACAAAACAGATGCTGTGCTTATATATATATATATATATATATATATATATATATATATATATAGCTAATATGGTGCAATGCGATCCAGAAACGGTGGAGGCAAGAGTTGGCAGCAACAGTTACCGTCAGAAACAACAGGTTGAGTATATTGAGTATAATAGGTTCTAGGGTTCATTACGGGTTTTGTAGACTAGATTTTCTAGACTAGAGTAGAGACGTCGTCGCAGCGATGACAGAACATGTCCTGCAGGCCGTCCAGCGGGCGATTCGACGGCGCCTGTCGCAAAATGCATTCATCTGCGACAAATCGTCTGCTTGTTGTGGTTTGTGGTTGATGTTGTTGTTTTCTGTGTTTGTGCCTCTAGCTCGCTTGCTCCCTAGCGCTGTCCCTAGATGTTCCCTAGTGTGTTCGGCGACTGCTCCTACTTCTACCTACGATCACCACCGCCACCACCAGCACTGCTACCAGTTCGATGAACGTCGGTTGTTGTTATTATTATGAATAGTTATTATTTGTATTATTATTATTATTGTGATTGTGATTCTGAGTCGCGTTCCCCTTCCCGTCATCAAGCTGGCAAATAACGACTGAAAAGGCCACCGACCGTCCGACCGGGTTAGCGAGCAAGCGACACAAGGCTGAGTAGAAAAATTGTCGAGCTGGATGTGAATGTTTGTGTTGGTTCATGTAATGGTGGTGGTAGAATTTGTTTGCTTATTTGTACGGATGTAGTTGTTCGCGGCAGGTAGTAGCATATTCTTCACCTGCACCAGAAGCGGTTATCGTCATAGAAGAAGAGGAACCTCCGCAGCCGAAGAGTCACGCCAAGTCGCATAAGGTAGCGTCACCAGAGAAGCCTGAAGAAAAAGAAGTAGAGAAAAAAGAGAAGAAACTAAATACGAAAAACAAGACAAACCGTATTGGGGCCAAGGGCTGCTCCTGTTAATTAACTTGTTATGCAACAGCAAATGAGTAGCTCAATCGAGAGCCGCGAGAAGGTTGCAAGCGGCAGGGCCGAAGCATAGTGTTTGCATCTATGCCTGTATAGATAGATGTACGCACATATATCTATCTTTCTACCTGTCTACTGATCTGGGAATTTATCTATCTCAGTCTATCGAGCTAGCCATATATCTACCTACCCATTTACGCATATATCTACGTACGGTTTCGTATGCGTGTAGTGGAGGAGATATTGTTGTGAATGAATGAAAGTTGGCTAAACGAGGTTCCTGCGCGCCGTAATCGCAGGACGCGCTGTCGAGCGATAGCCAGTCGACTGATACCCACCCATACGCACAAAGGCAACAAGACACGCACAACAACAACAACAACAGATATATCCTGCCTAACTCCATCCGACCACTCATCCTGTTCACCTGCCAACACCTCCATCTGTCTGTCTGTCTGTCTGTCTGACTGACCAGCCTGCAAGCTTGCCTTCCTGTCAATTAATCAATCAATCAATCCCTCCAACGCTTGAAGGTCCCTCAACGACTTGAGGGTCGTCGCCACCGCCGAGCGATCAATCCGAATAAGCTGTCGAAAGGTAAAGCAGAATAATAAGAAGTAGAAAAAGAAGAAATCGTCGCCGGGCGACCGAAACCCGGGCGTGTTATGCACCGCAGCAGCAGCAACAGACGGGAGTACGATTTCGATCGGAACGGCAGCGGCGGCGGCAGCAGTGGCTACCGTGACAGCGAGCTCAGTTCCCGCGATCGGGATCGAGGTGATCGAAGTGACCGAGGTGACCGAAGTGATCGAGGTGACCGAATTCGGCAGCAACAACAACAGCAGCACAGTTCTCGATCGAGGGAACGGAGCCTTTACAGCAGCAGTAGCAGCAAATACAGCCGGGACAGCCATACAGGACGGGATCGGTCGCCGACGTCATACCGAAGCAGCTGCAGCAGCAGCATCTCGAGCCGTCGCGACTACCGGGATGGCGGCGGCGGCGGGGGTATTCGGAGCCGGGACAGTGGCTACCCCAGCAGTTCGAGTTCAACCAACCACTCGAGTAGCGTAAACAACAGTAGCAGCAGCAGCAGCGTGGGGCTCGGTGGTGGTAGCAGTAGTAGTAGTAGTAGTAGTAAACATTACCGCGTGGCTGTGGAACAACGAATTGTTGACGCCCGCGATGACAGCAGAGGCCAGAGCGGCGGCGGGAGCGGCGGAAGCAGCAAGAGTTCCATCGTCAGTCTATCATGTCAATCAATGGCGGCGACGACGACGACCACGACTACAGCTGCTACGATGGCATCTACAGGAACGATATTGCCCATCACAGCTGGTGGCGGCGGGGGGGCAGGCGGCAACATGCTGGCGGTGGGGCAGGCGGCACTTGGAGGTGGTGGGGGAGGTCTAGCGGGGACAGCCATGCTCACAGGGCCGGCCCACGGGGGCGTCACGATGGGCGCTGCTGGAGCAGCGACAGCCACGATGCTCATGTCGACCACGACACTGACGACGACCTCAGTAACGTCGCTGTCGGCTTCTGCGTCGTCGAGCGCCGTCATTAACGCAGCGAGCAAACGCTATGAGAGTGGCGGCGGTGGTGGTAGCAGCAGCAGCAACAGCAGCAAGCCACGCTCGCGGTCCCGCGACGAACGGGACCGCCGGGACACCGGCGGGAGCGGGAGCTATGCGGCGAAGCGTGGCAGCGTGGTCCTGCTCTCGCCGCCCCCGCGCGAATCGGCTAGTCCCGCCCGGTTCGGCGACTGGAGCGAGCAGACGTCGTCGACCGGCAAGACGTACTACTACAACGCGGTCAGCGAGGTGTCCCAGTGGGAGAAACCCAGCGAGTGGGTTCAGTGGGAACGACAACGCGCGGCCGAAGAATCTCGGGCGGCAGCTGCCGCCGCAGCCTCGGCTGCAGCCGCGGCTGCGGCGGCGGCGGCAGCGGCAGCTGCTGCCGCGTCGACCAACACCGGCGTCACGGTGTCGCCGCCTCCGAGGACGTCACTTGTGCCGCATCTTCATCACCAGGGGTCTTCGACTTCGGGTTCATCCGCAGCAGCAGCAGCAGCGGTTGCGCAGCAACATGAACTACTTCACCATCACCACCAACAACATCAACAGCAACAACAACAACAACAACAACACCACCTACACCAACAGCAGCAGCAGCAGCAGCAACAACAACACACCACCATCATCAACTTCATCATCACCATGCCGCGCATCACCAGCTTCAGCATCATCATCAGCAGCAGCAGCAACAACAACATCATCATCATCATCTTCTACATCATCATCAAGGCACTCCAATTCAGCAAGCCAAGCTACAGGTGCAGGATGCGTCGCCAGTATCCGAGGGCTCGTCGATAGCGTTGAACGACGACGATGACGGTGGGCAAACGCCCGAAACTCGCGAGGCCGACGAGATCGCCTCAGTCGTCATGCAAGACGACAACGGCAGCCTCAGTCAGAAGCCGCAGTTTCTGCCGGGCATGATCCCATCGCGCGACCAGGTCATGCGGGCGACTTCATCGCCTCTGTCGGACCGTAGCCCGAGTCCGACATCATCGCAGGGCGACCAAACCCCTCCGCGAGGCGACAAGGCGGCCCTCTCGTCTACAACCCTATTGCCACCACCTGTCAAGCCAATCACCCTGTCGCCGTCGCTCGAGAAATACTATAAGGAGGTGAGTCGATTGTCGATTGCCTTCCTGCCGGCGTTGTTGGCGGAGCGCTTTCCACCTGTGTCTACAAAATTAATTCTAATGCCATTTGTTGCATTGTTTGCAATTGCCCCTTTGCACTGGCAATTTGCTTCGCGATCATTTCCGAAACACTGCTCGGCAATGCAAAGATGTCGATTTGAATAGCGGAGTATAGATTAGCTGGGTGGTAATGTTTCGGTTGCGATTGAGGACCAAAGATGAGAACAGTACATGTACATGCATGGCTCTCTCGGCGCACTTTACAGAGAAAAAGGTTTACCTAGAAGCTAAAGGTATTATTTAATTACGATTGAGCAAACATTGATCTTGTTCTGTATTGGACACGTTTTAGTCTACTTACCTTGGCTGCAAACCCGCGATCATGATGTGATTATTTCCACGTTTATAATAGTTTTATACTGATGTTATGACAAGGTTTACGGATGCATATCCTGTGCATTTCAGTTGTGTCAAATTATACAGTGTATATCAGCGCATTTTTTTTGGCATATACAGCACCCCTCCAGCTCGTAAAAAGTCTGGCGTTTACAGAGCTTGTAATGAAAGCCACGAAGAGCATATAGAATGACCAGACAACGGAATTCTTGTACGGGGCTCTTCCAGAACTGGGAGCCTGTTTATTGCAGACCTCGCATTTTCTCTGAGAAGCGCGTCCTGAACTCCTGCTTTCGGCGATATGAGTTCCGAATGCTGTTCCTTTGATAGTGAAGTCAGTGTCCACGCAGTAGAATCGGCTCACGTACTCTATAGGGAGTCCCGGAGCCGAACCCGGTTGTGGGCGGTCTTTCTGTTTGGAACTCAATTGTTTTTGCATTGTTGACACTAACGCTAAGTAGACTCGCGGCAAGGCGTTCAGAGCGTCCTGATTATCCCTCCGTGTTCTACTGCATAGGACGATGTCGTCCGCACACAGCACCCCGGCAACAGTGTTGTGAAGATCTTTGATTTGTCTGGAAGATCACTCAGGATAACGAGGAAGAATAAGGGGCTAACGTTGTCTCTCGGAGGATATCCGATGATCCGCTCGAAGTGGCCAGGCTCGCGCACATCGCCAACGATAGTGAACGGGTTCGCTTGAGGAATTGCTTCCTGGAGGCCCAATATTGGTATATCTCTAATACAATGCCTCTCGGCGCGACATTGAGGGTGGACGTCAGGCCAGCGAATACGGCGTGCAGGGGGCTTTCTTCCAAGACGCCGACAGCTTTTCCTGTCGTAATCGACTTTCCTTGTCGAAACCCGTTTTGGGGAACCTTTTGCGCCTTTTAATTCCAGATAGAAGGAAAGCCTGCATGTGAGCACACTGAATAACAATTTGTACACGCAGCTATTTTTCATCAATTTCTCTATAGGACCATGGACCCAAAGGATCGCTGTTCTCTGTCGAGATCGTTTTGCGAATGCCTTTGGTTCAGACAGGCGGGGTGGCGCCATTTGCTAGATATTTGTAAGCAAGGTGGTGAGTGTGTGTCACAGTGTCGTGAGAAGAAAAGCGGTCATAAGATGTTCGTGTCTGATGAGGTCGAGCGAGTGAGACCAAACGCTCTCTCTTTTTAAAAAGCGGAAGTACTTGGGACAGTGTGAGGGGTTTATGTGCAGCCGGTAAACATTCACTTGAAGTGACTGCGTCGTTCATATGCAGCTACTGGAAAGCACGTAATGCTAAAGCTTATAATATTCTAGTTCGTTTGAGCTAGACGTGTGGTGCTGTGCGTGCCGATAGCAGGAGCGCAAACAAAGATCTTAACAAATCGGGCGTGAGGAGGATGGATGGCATTCTAGCGACCAGCGTGGGCTTTTCGACCGACTCACTACCTAAATTTGAATATTTTACTTGTTTGTGGATTTCACGACGGTAGTTTGTTCGTGCAGTCTGTCTGTAGGAAACAGCTAACTTCCAGCTTGCACGTTTGTATCAATGCCACTCTTCACAGCGATTATGAATCGTTACATGCTAGTAGAAACAGGAATCCTGGATATTTCACGAATACCATGAATGACTTTTTCTATGTGTACTTGATATATGATTATTTTAGAGTAACATAAGCAACAAAATAGCGCGGGTTATTTATGGCAAAATAGAATGATAAGTCGCAGTCGCGACGGAAGGTCGATTCGTGGTTTACAATATAATCTCTGAAATTATCTTATAAATATATATATATATATATATATATATATATATATATATATATATACAGGTAGTTCCACAAGTTTTTAAAATGAAAACCAAGAATTTTCCATCTCTGAAATATCGAAACGCAAGTACACAAAGAGACAACTTAGAACTAGGTGTCTCTCAGACGTTAGCTGTTATACACTGGATTGACTTGAAATAAGCCAGTAAGTAAACGTGCCTTTCTAGTCTCAACTAAAAATCATTCTAGCCTGGCCTAATCTCATATGAACGGGTGTTGTTCAAAAGTGGAGAGACTATACAATGCATGCGCATGTGAAAGTGTTCGGGATTTATCAAGTGTGTCAGGATTTCTAAACTCCTCACTGACTATTAACTCAAGACGTTAGGGGTAGGCTTTGTTAATCGGGTAGCGACATGCACCTTTGATAATTCCAATTCGTAGAATCTGTTTTTACAATCAGTGGTGGCGCTCACGCTCTGTGGTGTGTTATTTTCTAACACACTTCATGGCCTTGATAGGCGAATCCGATGGTAAATTCAAGTACAAGCTTTGAACCTCTTCCAGATCCTGAGTTTGATTAAATCTATATATTATTGTATCTTATATGTAGTTCAAATGAAATCCGGACTTGATTCGATTAATTCCAGTTTAAAACGTATTTTTACTCCTTTTATTATTTTTTGCTCGGACAACGGAGTTCATCCGCAGCTTTCCTCTTGGAAAGTGTTATATATACTATAGAAACCGAACCCGCAACAAACTTGATTTAGGCCCAGTCCCCGATTTCGCCTTGCTAACATAGTTTTTGAGTCAGACCACTCTAAGGTCAATGGTAGAGGGCAATTAGTTTGAAGTTAGTTTTCTGTGCTCGAGTCCGTTTTGATCGACTACAGAATCAATCCCATGCAAAACGAATTTGGCAGTATCCACTGGTTGCCAGCCGATTATTGTTCTGTCTCGCCTGTCACACTTATCATCGTGTGAGGGTCGTAGATTTGCCGCACAGATTTTGTTTCAACAAATTGTTAAGTGTGAGTATCGAGTATGTACGGTGAGTTTGTCGTCACAACGCAATAATAATAAAATCGATATTTTTATTATGATTGCGTTTGAAATTTTGAAAACCTGACACCAGAACACAAAAAGCTGCAATCGAAACTTAAGCCGCCGTTTGCGTACTATGGAATACAATTTTATTGGTATACATATACTGGAAAAACCTATTCGTCGAGGTGCTCAGATCCAAGTTTCAACTCCTTGCGACCCCTACCGATAATTGAGGAAATGAGGATAAATGGATGACGCGGACGATGGCTTTATTGACGCAGGTGCTATGACTCAATCTGTCTGGAAAAGCTTGGGTCGAACTAATCGCCACGTTGTATTGATACACGCTGTTGCCGTCATATATTATGTCGTATTTAAGACTTTCATTATCCCAGCGTTCATTATGGGGCTGTAACTATAGTGAGAGTGAGTGCTCAAAATATCAGGGAAACGATTATGTCTATATATACTATTATTATTATTGCTATATCTATAAAAAATGTAATAACTATCACGTTGAACGTGATATCACATGCACTCCATATATAGCATTTTGCCTGTACAATGCCAGTGCGTTATACTGCCTGCTCAGTCTAGTCTTGTTTCTATGTGGCATGTGCATATTGTGTTTGGTGTGAAATACGGGTGTGTGCACCATTACCTCAAACTAATCATCACGTGCATATAGTTTGATGGGTTAGTTACAATAGTTTTTTTTTCTTTTATTTAACAGTCTATTGTTGGTATTTCGTATACGGAATTCTTGTTGTTGCCGTGACATGCCTCCCTGATGCGATTGACCGACTGACTCCTCCAGGTGTTAATTACGCACATGACTTCGTGGGAGGCAGAGCAGTTGGAGCGACAAGCGACTCGACTGCAGAGTGAACTAATTACGCTGGCCAGCGTCCACTGCTCGGCGATTTCGGGCGACCTTAAGATGGCTCGCTCGATGGTGCGACTGGCAGAGATACAGGCAACTCTTCAAGAGCAGCGCGCGCTCTTCCTGAGACAGCAGATCGCCCACCTTGAGGAGAAAACCTTCTCTCAGCCAAGCAATGGTAGTTGGCCCATCACAGTGAACGAGCCCTCAACATCGCAGCAGCAGCAGCAGCAGCAACAACAGTAGCAATAATACTAATAATAGTAATGGGGATAAGATAATATTATTAATAACTAGCTGTATGAACAGATAAATTCCAATTAGCTCTTCACTACCCCTCTGAAGGAACTGTGCGTATCTGTCCTGTACACAAGCACACAATGAAGGTGAATGTCGCATGTTAGATGATGTTTATATATCAATGTTTTCGCGTGGATGATCCGCGGTAACCGACCGGTTAATAATGCTTGCATACGTAAGCGAGTAACTTTTTGTGTTATAAGCTGGATTAAATAATTTAGGAGCTATATATATACACTCGCTATCGATACTATAATGACCAAAATTAGTCATTTTGATGGTAATCGCGAAAAACCCAACTGGCTAATATTATTATTATCGGGTCCCATAAGAGAAACAATGATTTAAACAGTCGACTAGGATTAAACACGTTGTCAGGATGCTGCGCGCGAGGTCACGAAATATATATATATAGATGATCTAATCTAAAGTGAGAATGATGTTTATGTCCAGAAAACGCCCATTAGTAGGCCATGTATACATTGCCCCCTTTTTAAGGCAGACGCCGATCAGTTCCGTTTCTGTTTTGTACATTGTGCTCTACCGAGGTGATAGCTGGATGATCTAAGCGTTGATGCGCGTATACCCCGTGTATTAAAAATAAACTTTGAGGTGCTGAATTGCGCCCAAACGTCACATGGAACGAATGCGTTGTCTGTACTTTTTTCGTAACTTTAACAGACGAGCATGTTAGGTAAGAAAAAATAACCATCATAAACCGCATCATACACATGAACGCGACGAAGCATACTATTCGTGTTTTATGTCGTTCTTTAGGAAACATAACTGCGACAATAAGGGATATCACAAACACATTAACGTATCCATCATAGCCTCTTTCAACAGATCGTGCGTTAGATGAACGTGTGGTATTCTATTTGACAGTTATAATGCCTGACTGAATGGAGTTACTTCTAACCTGCACAAACGTTATTTCCTTTGCTATTTAACCCGTAACAACTTTTTAACCTAAACATATTGAATACAAAACAGTAATCATTTGCACTTGTGTGATTTCAACTGACATTATTATTAGTATTATTTAGCTCGATTTTATTACTTCTTCATTCGTAATCTGGAGTTGTATGGGACGTTGACATGTGTAATCCGCTACTTTTTGGCAGTAAGTTTCAGACGTCAAACTACATGGGAATCTGAGCTACAGATTGAGCCACCTGCTATTTAGTTCTGTACAGCTAAAAAGCGCATCACCGACCTTTCCGGATGTTGGACCTACCACGAAGTATATAGATTTTCAAACATAAAAACGCCAAAAGATAGTGTATCTATCTTTTGGCGCCACGAAAGTTCTGCCAGCGCACGCCAGACATAATATTAAAGCTAATAAAAATGAACCGCGAAGTTTTACAGCAGTAGATTGGCAGCGCTTTACTTTTTCTCTTTAGAGTGTAAAGCACTGCGTCATGCGCGTGCGGTTTTGCTGCCGCTTTTGCCAACAATGCAAAATATACAACTAGCTAACGTTGTATTGCTTATTATATTATCCGTACAAGCAGATCGCGAATCGAGTGTAATCGGGTGGAGTTTGCCGCTCTCAGGTGAAAAGTTGCCGTACACACGTCATTAATACATGCGTCTAAAGTCGGAAATAAAGGCACTCCTAAAAAGGCCATTTGCTAGGAAAAGTAGCGCGCAAATGCACACAACGCGTCTGACGTTCAACCGGAAATGAAAGACAAACTTCGTCTGTTACTCAGTTTTTATTTTGTATAATTATAAATAGAAACAGTAGCGTACGCATGGTTCGCGTTTTCCTAAATACATGGCAATTGCATTTCCCGGACGTGCTTAAATAAGTGATAAGTCTTCCTCCGAGGTAGTGGTAGAAAAAATGCGCTAGAAAAGAAGTCACCTCACCGCATGAAAACCTGTCAAAACATCAAAGTGGTATTCCAAATAGGTTTTTGCTGTCGCGCGGCGGCCCGCGGTAAGCCTTATATATATAAGCACCTTATATATATAATATAAGCACCTAGGGGTGTTTTCAGGAAAGCTCATGAAAATGCTTTCTTATCACCATTGACGACACGTCATGAACTGAAAGAAGTTCTTCTGCTACTGCTCGTCTTTGTCCTTGGCTCCGTGCTTCAGGATGCGTGTAAATTCGATGTAGTTGAAGTTACCAGATTTGTCGATTGGCGCCTCCCGGAACATCTCGTCCACCTTAACCGTCGCATGTACAAATTAAATAACAAGAGGGAATCAGCAAACACATGGCAACACACACGTTATTGTTAGAATACGTGCGTAAACACATCACTTATTCAGATGTTGGGTGAATGCACCATTTTCCTGACACGACTGTTATATGACACAACAAAACCCAATGTCGTACACTAGATGAGTGCAATGAAATATAAGTGCAAAAGCTGTCTAGCGCGCTTTCGCAGAAGAGTTCGTAAATAGTATTTCATTGTCAAGTCGCAGAAATTGTTTTGCCACGCAAAATGTTTCCCGTACGGAAACTATTATTTTTTTTATTAAACATACAAGGTCCACAGCTGTTTGGCGCACAACCAACTCACTTGCTTTTTATTTGCCGAATAATAAGCCAAAGGTAAATCATACTAAGAGCGTAAATACGCGTAGTTTACATGCGAGTAAATTCAGGCAGACCGTTTTCATCGCTCAGGAATGAAACGTAGTTTACATGAATATAAAGTTTAAAGAAACACTATATGAAAATGTTATTATTTATTAAAATCCGAATCATTTAAAACACGATGTTTAAAAACCTAAGCATCCTTGCGAGTGCACACTGCACAGAAAACTAATTTTCGTTGAAAATAAGGGCAAGCTCCCCTCGTGCAGCCTACAAAGTAGGCAGGCCACATCGTGAGAAACCTTTCCCCTACAAAAATTTGTTCCATTTCAATGGACGACCGGGGTTTTAAACCCGGACGCAATTTTCCTTACTGTTGAAGTTTTGGCACGAGAACCATAACGTTGATGGAGCAATGTATAGCTGTAAGTGACTGTGCCGCCGCACGGTGAAAGAATGTATTCTGACGAAATGTTTAGATATTTGAAGTTGTCGGTTGCACCTTGATTATGCTTTGAATTAAAGCCCCTCGATAACAGATCCGTTTTATAACAATATATTTGTTCGTACCCAAACCAGACACCTTACTGGAACCTTTTGAACTTTATGTCGACTCGTGAGCTGTGACAGACCCTGCGGAAACTGTTGCACACCGTCAACTCCTCCAAGACATAAATAATGCTATAATTCTATTAAAGAATATGTATATATATACTTTTATATACAAAACATAATTTATAGACATATAGATATACTTTTACAGAAAATAATTTATATATATATATATATATAGGTATCGTACAATAGTTTTGCCCTTAATTATTCATGCTCACATATTTACGTAACACTCTCGACAAGTTAGAAATGCACGTTCGCTCGTGTGATCACTGCTGGTAAGTTCGTTTGCATGTAATCTAATTATTATTACTAAAAGTACGTCAAACATAAACAGGATTTTCGCTTTGAAGGGATAAGAGGATTTGTATCTTATTACACTGCAAACGCTTATTGCAAACGCCTGAATCACGCATCTATGTAGGTTATAACCCCAATGTTAGAGAATTTCTGAAAGCCACTAGGATGAAAAATCATAGAGATACATTGTTACAAAAATAAGTATACAAAGTTCTTAAACACTGAATGGTACTACGCAGCCTTGCCCACAAGTAAGTAAATAACGAACCACCCTGTAATTCCACTTTAAAAACCTCTATACGTCGTTAACTATCAACTATGCATGGGACTTCACCGTTCCAACATAGGAATCAGCAAGCCATATCTGAAAAGTATATAAACTGAAGTGAGGGAAGACGTCGTCTGAACTTTAAAAATATGCTATTTAAATTACAATGATGATAACCCTTCAACTTACTGCGCTTTGATAATAAAATAAAATATTATTTTAATTTAATTTATCCACTCAATCGTATGGCTTGTTTACAAAAATTAAAAAAAACGCACAGCCAACAAACAATAATGAGTAACAGTAATATGGATCATAAGCATAAATATGGATTTATGGATACAGTCGGTGACTTAAATTAAAAACATTTTTAAGGGTTTTTTTCAGCGACTACAGTACATACATGCACCTAACGTTAGTCACACAAAAGGTGCAGAAAGAGGCCGTAACTATAATCATATATTAACCTCTTCGTCGGTAAATCGATCACCCATCGTTGTAAGGAGTTCGCGCAGTTTTTCTTCGTTTATATGGCCTGTGTTTTCTTCGTCGAAGCAAGCAAACGCATTTCGTATCACTTCCTCTGGATCAGTTCCTTGCAGCCTCTCTCCAAAGAGGGTCAGGAACATAGTGAAGTTGATAGGGCCCGGGGCCTCATTCATCATACTGTCCAAATAGTTATCGTCGGGATTCTTGCCTGCACATATCGCACGAGTCCTTAATTTATATATATATATATATATATATATATACACCACCGTAGGTTGCATTAGGAATTCGCATACGGGTATTACGCGGGGTAGTATATGAATCGTGTTAAGACTTGAATGATTATCAGTATAATTCAAGTCTTAAGCGTGGGATCTTTACAGTCAATAATATAAATGGTGGTGCGCAACTTTATTTCAGCGCTCTTTCCCAGATATATACATTTTTAGATTTCTATATATATATATATATATATATATAGATATATAATACCGACAAGCAACAATTGCAAGACGTCCATAGGTTCAAATCAATACATGTCTATACGAGACCACTTGCATTATTCACCCCCGACATTAAGCATTAGAATCTCAATCAAGCTAGACGTGCCGTACCGAGCGAAGCAAGCATGTCGTGGAGATCCTCTTTGCACACGAAGCCGTCGCGAGTTTGGTCAATCATGTTGAACGCCTCTTTGAACTCCTGCAATCGAGTTCAGCGCAACGCATTCAGGTCATGGTCAACCGCCACTTGTACACTGCACACTATCACAGGGCACGACTAAACGTCGACTTCTCCCATTGCCGGAAATTACGCTATGCTAAGCACACCTTTGAACCTAAACGGAACAGCTTTGGCCATCCGCTTACACCGCGAAGACATTCACATGCAAGCTGTGCAGCACACCACTAAACACAATTTTTATCCGCAATAGCTAACTAGTACTTGAATTAGATACTAATACAAAATATCAACAATAATCAATTTGCAACACCATTATTCACAATCTCACAGTATGTGGTCTTCGAAAAGTTGACTAGTTGTATTGTTGTATATGTATGACAAACAAATGTTTTGTGTATATATAGCAATGTCATTACGCTCATAAGACACACATATTCAGAAAAATGCCTAATGGGGATCATTTTGGAACCAAATCTATGATGGTTCAATTCATTATAGGATAACCGTGGGTCGTTTTGCCCGATCCTCATGCAGGATTTCCATAGAGTTACATGCTGATTGAAGAAACCTCTACCAGCGGTTCTGGTTTCATCAAACAACATGCCCTTCCGCAACCACACATTTTGTTAAGTGATGGTCGGCTAGCCACATCTCTATAATAAATCCTTGACAATATATTTCCTCTCCCTCATTGTATTCAAAAATAGCTTATTTTAGTGAAATCTACAACTCTCAAATCTGGTCGAACTGAATATACACGCCCTGCATATGGAAATGCAGATAAATATATGAAGATAGAAAACACCCTTATTTACATAAATAACGGATAAATCTAACATTAGTCACTTACCGATATCTGTGCCTGGTCGAACATAGCAAAGACGTTCGATGTTGCCCTCTGGGCTCTCTTCTTTGTGGGGGCGCGCCCTTTCGTCTTACGGGAAGCCATCGTGAACTAGAGTGGCTAAAATTGAGGTTAAACGACATTTTATTATGCACACAACAAAACATTCTCGTTAATTAAAATCTTCTGAGCTAAGAAATCACCAGTAAGAATCTAATAACACGTGCAAACATAAACAAAAGCGTACACTTAGATCAGCCGCGGATACGAGAAGATGCCATGCCTAAATTACCACGGGCAATATTGGCGGTCGGGTCGGATTGAAAACTAGCGGAAACGAATACCAAATTCACGCTCCTTCTTATTCGTCCTCGCAACAAAAGCATCTATGACGAGCTTGATAGGTGCATATACATATAAATAGCGAACATTTTATATATACCTACAAGATAGCGTGTAGACACAGAGACACAACACGAGCTGACCGGCACGAATATAAATCAGTCGGGGTCAAATCTATCTATATACCTGTCGTGAGCGTATAGACTACACACGGACAGCGTTGTACTGACTAACGTTCCAACTCGTTCGGTCAAGAGATGTCGTTGATGGGGCAAACTGGAAAGGATCTTGGAGCATTCATTCATTTAGCTGTAGCTAGCAAGCTGGTTGTTTAGTTAGGTGGCCACCATGCCAAATATGGTACTACAACATCATCGTGGTGTGCCAAAGGGCGTCGAGTGACCCAAAGTTATTACTGCGGTTTCCACAAATGGGGCGAAGGTATCTCGCGGATTGGTAGCGGTCGCGACCGTAACAACCGCTGCCGCGGTATGATAGAGTCTCGCTCCCAGCAGAACCTTATATAAATATACACAATACAGACTATATATATATATATATATATATATATATATATACATATATGTATATATATATTGTTAGTAAGGTAGAAAGAGCAGAAGACGAAAAAGACAAGGAGACAGGAAAGGCATTCTTCTGAAATGTGCGTATCGAAATAAAAATTTACAAAAATAAAACATTAAACACATTATTGAAAAATTGCCAGAATAGAATCATGACAAAACGGCACGTTGTGGGCATATATATATATATATATTATGTGGGAGCGGACCTCTGAGCAGCTGCACGGTGCAAGCTGATGAGTCGCACAACTATATATAGAATAAAATAGATGACATGGAAAAATAGAAGGCTAATCAGCCGAGCCTTGAGCGGGTGCACTAACATTAAAGGAAATTCGTCTTTTTTTTTTTCTCTCTCTCTCTCTCTCTCTATATATATATATATATATATACGCTTGACATGTATACCCAAATGCACATGTCCTCATCCGTTTATACCAGGAACGCTTAGAGCGGCAGCACATATGCCGGTATGTGTATTGCAATAGCTAGGCTAGTTCCAACAGTATTTGAGGTAGCATGGCCGTGGACTCTTAACGGTATGGTCTATTATCTATTCTCAATAAGCATCGCTCGACGAAAATTCGATCAACAACATCGGATCAAACCGGCGACACCCTGGTAGATGACAACCGCGAGTAGCACACCATGAGTAGCACGCGTCGCCTAGAGCACTCCGCGATGTATAGTATATATAGTCGAATAGGCGTCATAACCTTGCAAAGTAGTCTTATACGATTGTTATACGTCATCGCAAGCCTGCCGCTTAATCATGGTATCTGGTATCATCTACTTAAGGTAGCGGCCTCAACCGCACTCAGAATCGACGCCTAAACGGTCGCACGTCCAATCTGCCGTCTTTAAAGTTGTACCTTTCACAATATACGATCCCGCTCTGTGAATTTCCCATAACCCTTTAACAAAAGTCCAGCCATCCATTCGACTCCGCAGGCATATAATTAATAAATGCCTTTAACTACATTTGTACGTGGGCATAAATTGATATATACATGGATATAATTTATCGCATGCTTTGTGCACACACACATATATATTTTGGCCTTATGATTCTCATTTTATTCTCAAAGCTGGTCGCAAATAGTTATTATATATTCACAGATTATTATTATAATTACCACAAATTGCATACATATGCATCGGTTTCTTGACTTCCCCCTTTTTTTAGACGTAAATAGCGACGTAAAAGGCGGTGCCAAATAAGTGTGTAGTGTCAGGCCTTTCTGCAGACGCTTAGTCTATCGCATTGTTTTGTATTAAACGCAGACACTTCAATGTGGTTCTCTACCACAAACTGAAAAGTTATGTCCTCTATTAGGACAGCTATTTTAAAATGAACTATGATGACCTTGACATAAATTGTAACCGATTGTCTGATAAAATAACTGATGATGAGAATGATGACTACGATGTGACTAGTGTTCTCTTAACATAATTGCAACGGCTTTCCCTAGAGATTCAGAGAGGCAACGCGATTTCGGTGCTCGGAACTATGAAAGACTGGATCGACCCGCGTCTTCGCGTCAGGGGTCGGGCAAGACTCCCACTCGGACACGAATGATAGATGAGGAGTGAGCCATCGGCACCGTGGATTTAAACATTCACATGTATATATAAAAGAATAAATACAGTTGTATTGCATGACAAACGTTGCTGATACGTTTTGTGACATGGCTAAACATGCCCAAAAAGCCACTTGAATTACATTGAGCATACCACGCTACTATATATATATATATATATATACATAATCGTATAAAGCAATATTGAGATGAAAAGTATATATCTATGAACTAGAACCACAGTCTAGGACAATGATTTGTATAAACATACAAAAAGCAATATAAATGATGACGCATAACTACTAGCAACCGCTTATAGTAGAAGATGAAAGCATTCCCTGCCACTTTGGTGTGTCAAGTGGGAATTGTACCCTTGAAATGCTATATATATATATATATATATATATATATATATATATATATATATATGTAAACTAGAACCACCGTTTGGGGGCAATGCTTTGTATAAACACTCAAAAAGCAATCTAAATGATGACGCATAATTACTAGCAAACGTTGAAAGTACTCTATGCCACTTTCGTGTGTCACGCTGGAATTACACTCCTAGAATGTTTATATATATATATATATATATATATATATATATATATAACTCGCTTAAAAATGCTCACACAATTTACGCTCGATATACATACATGTAGAATGCTTGCACAAACGAAATAAGTATTTCCCGCTCTCTTTTGCTGGCGAGCGCCTACTTAGTGACGGCGAAACCTCTTGCTTGAGAGCTGAAGCCAGCTAGGGGGCCTCAAGCAACACTTCGGTCAGCCAGCCTTCGATCGAATACGAAACTTTGACGACTTCGCTACTACTATTCACTACTACTAGACAACTCGCAATTAGTAGTCAGCTCAAGCTGAATCGATCCGTCACCAGCGATTCGGTCGATGACGTCAGACGTTCTTCAGGCTTTTACCCAAATACGGCTGTTGTTGTTGTTGTTGTTGTTGTTGCTGTGTGGTACTATTGCAAGGCTGGCGCAGACACGCTATATATGCACACGCATACACGACGAAACCATCTCTCTCTCTCTATCCCGCCCTCACTAAAACGTCAGTGAGAGCAGCGTCCACCCCAAAAAGATCTACCTACGCATCCATGTCATACATACAGGTCTGATGAGCTCACTGATGAAGCAGGTAGGCATCTCCTACTCACACTCGGACGTACTCACACTTCTTGCTTGGCTAGGTATAGATGAACTTCAAAGCTCGTCAAACTCTCGAAGCTGCGCTGGTGGGTAGTAGTGAATGACAACGGCTAACTATTGTAACAGCAACAGCAGAAACAGCACCAACCCAGCCTTCGACAACAACAGAACACCGCTCCACTGACTGGAGTTGGAGAGTTTTCGTCGCCGCTGAGCGTCGTCTGCTTCTTCGTCAGTCGGATGCATGGATTGCTCCCGCTCGATCACCGGCCGGTCTTTAGATCCACAGCGGGCGGTGGTTATCGTCTGTTCGACTGTCCTATCCAAAAATCTGTTGTCGGTCGATTGGTCAGATGTCAAGCACGGGCTGCTAACATGCTCTTAACTAGTAGACGTACCTATCCATCTCTCTCTCTCTCTCGCTATACATATAAATATATATATATATATATATATATATATATATATATATATATATATATATATATATATATATATATATATACAAGTAGTTCAATAAGTTCTTAGAATGAAACCGAGAATTTTCCAAATCATGTTTTTAAATTTTTCTTATTCGATATACTCCCCGAGAAGCTCAATACACTTTTCCCACCGAGATTTCAGAGCTTTCGTACCTCTTGAGTAGAATTCCGCGTCGTTAGACTGAAAATAGGCATTGACAGCAGCCTTAACCCCTTCATTGCTGGAAAAACGCTTTCCACCGAGACTATTCTTCAAATGTTCGAAGAGGAAATAATCAGAGGGGGCCAGGTCTGGAGAATAGGAAGGTTGTTCAATAAGTTCGAACCTCAGTTGGGCTAGTTTTGCCGATGCTTGCCGGGACTTGTGTGCAGGAGCATTGTCCTGGTGAAGCAGGACAACCTTCTTCTGCAAAGCGGGCCGTTTCACGATGAGTTCTTGCTAAAGGCAGTCCAACAGTCTTGCATAATATTCTCCTGTGATCGTTTTACCGCTCTAAAGGTAGTCGACCAGCATTATTCTACGGTGGTCTTAAAAAACTGTAGCCATCACCTTTCCGGTCAATGCCGTTGTCCGCACCCTCTTCGGAGGTCCTTCATCAGGTGCACACCATTGGCAAGATGCTTCTTGGGTCTCGGGAGTGTAGTGATGAACCCGGCTTTCATCGACGGTCATGAATCTGCACCAAAAATCCGACAGATTGTTCGACATCTTGCCCAAATTTCGCTGTAAAGCCAAAACAGGCGCGTCTTTTTGGCCTTGGTTGAGCAAATGCGGCAGCCATTTTGCTCTAAGCTCTTTCATTTTCAAGTTTTTGTGTAGGATAAAATGCACACTGCCTAAACTAATCCCTAATGCCTCCGCTATTTCCTTAATGTTCATTCGCTTATCTGTGCCAATAATTTTTCGCACTTTCTCTACGTTTTCCTCATCAGTCGCCGTTTTTTGGCCTCCTGGACGTAGTTCATCCTCGGTGCTCCTGCGACCTCTTTTTAACACATTACTCCAGTTGGAAACAGTGGCAAAACATGGCGCAGAGTCACTGTACGTCTCGTCTAACTCAATTTTTACTTGGGTCGCATTCCAACCTTTGAAATAAAAATGCTTGATAACCACTCGAAACTCTTTTTTCTCCATTTTTAAAAATCACGCCGATACGTTGCACGGGAAAAGCTATCAAACGAAATCGCAACGGCCAATCACCATAATATATTGAGTGCTAGCAGTCGAAAAGTTGCAGTTCCTATTAGCGGTGAAAGCGTGCCAAAATTCGAATTCTAAAAAGCTCATTCTAAGAACTTATTGAACTACCTGTATATATATATATATATATATATATATATATATATATATATATATATATATATATATATTGCAGACACGGGCGAAAGCCTTTTCTACAAAATGCCCCTAATTGTTGAAAATGTTTAATAATGAAAATTTTAAGCTCAATAAGGAATTACCGAATTTAAATTACTAAATTTATTGCCTAAAGAAGACAGCTCCATTAAAAAAGATATCTATATAAATATATATACTCTCTCCACGAAATATTTGAACATCGTTATCGAGGATTGTACTCGTTAAGGTAAATATGTTTCCAATTCTTTTGAGACATGGTCTTTGAGAAGTCTTGTTTCGTAGAGAGAATGAAATAACTAAAAATCGTGACACTGGTGTTGTTGCCCGACATAGGAACACAAGATGTTTCATTGCGAGACAACCACTCGTCCTATTCAGAAACTAAGCACACTGTCGTGTTTGTATGGAAAAAAAACTGCTTTTTCTAAAGAACATACAACGCTAGCCAGAATATGCGACATGGTCGTTTAGAAGAAAATTCGCACAAAAATTGAGTTATTATATTAGCTTTTACGTTCAATACATCAAAAGCATAACCCTACGTCTTTCACAGCACTCAAAACTAACATACTTAAGGAAATGCGCATTTCGTGACGATAAATTTGGATCAGAATTATAGCAATGCTAGCTGTGATTGAGTAATCGAGATTGAGTGCATGCATAAAATAATACCAAAATTATCGTCATGCGCATTTGCCTGGATGTGTTAGTTTGCGAATGGTCGTAGGGTTATGATTTTGAGGTAATGGGCCTGAAGGCTAATAAAATAACTTCTTTTTTAGCGAATTCTCTTCTAAACGACCATGTCCCATCGTCTGATCGGCATTATATGTTCTTTAGAGGAAGCAGAATCTTCACGAACACGACAATGTGCTTAGTTTCTGTATAGGAAGACTGGTCCTCTCTCGGGCTACAACAGCAGTGTCACGGAGTTTAATAATTTCACTCTAACTGCGATCAAAAACCATGCTCCATTAAGATTTAAAAAATATATATATATATATTAATATATATATACATATGTATATATATATATATATATATATACATATGTATATATAAAGAGTCTCCCAGAATTCGCCCGACAAACTTTAGAATCTAGTACAACTTGGCAAACAAATATTTACATACATTTTGTTTATTTCGCAATAACTTGGCATTTCACGATGGTACATAATTACAATACAGTCGGCATTCTATACAATTTGAACACTTCAGCGACCGTCCCACCGGGCGCAAAAGTGCAAAGACCGCCGATGCAGCTCGCTGCGTAGTATTATGACGTAGCGTAGTATGCGAGCAGAACCGGCAACGACATTGATCGCCAACTTGATGAAATCCTTGGGTCGAACATACCAAGTAATGATAGCCATGCACAATGTACCTTGTGTACATGTGCCGGCTAGTGCATGCTATTCCATCCACAAACTCCCTAGCGAGGTATACATCTAACTGCGCTACCTCTGCCCAGGCCTCGGTCACCTTTTCCTGTCAATCCAACAAAAATTGCTCAAGTGGTCCTGTAATAGGTGACCTAAGTCTGACTCTGCCGGTCAGCAACCCGCTAGCACGTACACGAAGCGGTTTCTTGCCGTCCTCGGCAAGCAAATTACACGCCTCATATATACAGGTAGTTCAATAAATTCTTAGAATGAACACCAAGAAGTTTCCAAATCGTGTTTTTAAATATATCTTATTCGATATACTCCCTAGATGCTCAATACACTTTTCCCACCAAGATTTCAGAGCTTTTATACCTCTTAAGTAGAATTCCGCGTCTTTAGACTGAAAATAGGCATTGACAGCAGCCTTAACCTCTTCATTGCTGGAAAAACGCTTTCCACCGAGACTGTTCTTCAAATGTTCGAAGAGGAAATAATCAGAGGGGGCCAGGTCTGGAGAATAGGAAGGTTGTTCAATAAGTTCGAACCTCAGTTGGGCCAGTTTTGCCGATGCTTGCCGGGACTTGTGTGCAGGAGCATTGTCTTGGTGAAACAGGACAACCTTCTTCTGCAAAGCGGGCCGTTTCACGATGAGTTCTTGCTAAAGGCAGTCCAACAGTCTTGCATAATATTCTCCTGTGATCGTTTTACCGCTCTCAAGGTAGTCGACCAGCATTATTCTACGTTGGTCTTAAAAAACTGTAGCCATCACCTTTCCGGTCAATGCCGTTTTCCGCACCCTCTTCGGAGGTCCTTCATCAGGAGCACACCATTGGCAAGATGCTTCTTGGGTCTCGGGAGTGTAGTGATGGACCCAGCTTTCATCGACGGTCATGAATCTGCGCCAAAAATCCGACGGATTGTTCGACATCTTGGTCAAATTTCGCTGTGAAGCGAAAACAGGCGCGTTTTTTTGGCCTTGGTTGAGCAAATGCGGCAGCCATTTTTCTCTGAGCTCTTTCATCTTTAAGTTTTCGTATAGGATAAAATGCACACTACCTAAACGAATTCCTAATGCCTCCGCTATCTCCTTAATGTTCATTCGCTTATCTGTGCCAACGATGTTTCGCACTTTCTCTATGTTTTCCTCATCAGTTGCCGTTTTTTGGCCTCCTGGACGTAGCTCATTCTCGGTGCTCCTGCGACCTCTTTTTAACACATTAATCCAGTTGGAAACAGTGGCAAAACATGGCGCAGAGTCACCGTACGTCTCGTCCAACCCAGTTTTTACTTGGGTCGCATTCCAACCTTTGAAATAAAAATGCTTGATAACCACTCGAAACTCTTTTTTCTTCATTTTTAAAAATCACGCCGATACGTTGCACGGGAAAAGCTATCAAACGAAATTGCAACGGCCAATCACCATAATATTTTGAGTGCTAGCAGTTGAAAAGTTGCAGTTCCTAATAGCGGTGGAAGCGCGCGAAATTCGAATTCTAAGAAGCTCATTCTAAGAACTTATTGAACTACCTGTATTACGAAGCATCTCTCTAGTTACGCAAAATTTACCGCTGAAAAATGGCCCTACACTCTGAAAAGACTGTAGCTCAACATTGACACAATATTAAGCTCAAATAGACGCACTGCCGCAGAGACAGTTGTAGTGGGTCTCTCATTTATGTGTGAATAGAGGTAATAGCCACCAGCTGACTTGACATCTATCGCCAATGTGCTGGGTAAAAGTCGTTCCCGTATAGTGTAGTACCCAAATACGGGGAGCAATTGACAAACTCCAGCGATTGGCCACAACAGGGTATTACGTCTGATTAATGGCTTTCCTCTTCCGCAAATTTATTTGCAGGCCCTTACGGTGAAGGTAACATTCTACGTCGCCGATAATTCTACAAACGGCACCGCGATCCCGATGGGCCACTACTATGTCATCCGTATACATAACGACGACGTTTCTAAACTCCTCCCGCACATGGAGGGCTAGGTCTGTGTTGAGCAAGGAAGAGCACCAGTCATTGAAGCAACAAATATTTTTTTCTAGTGGAATAAGGGGCGGAAATTTATTCGTTTGAAGTGAGAGCAAAATTACCAAAACTGCTTGTAATAAGCTTTTTAGCCTGACATATCTCCACTAAGCCACAGTCATCCTATCCACAAACCAATCATACTTGCGTGCTTGGAGGAAAACCCATGCATTGAATTCCATTCTACGTTTATTTAAAGCAGAACAAATGTTGTATCTAGTTACTAAGATATACCAAGAAATGAAATTCTTTTTAATTCTTCTAAATTTATGTTCACGCTCAAGTACCATTTTTGAAGATATTTCCGCCCCTGTTTTATTAGAAAAAGTATCTTTTTCGCCGAATTGTACTAAATCCTAAATATTTTTGGACGGACTCTGGAGACCCTGTATGCATGTATATATGTATATATATATATATATAGATGGATATATATATATATATATATATATATATATATATATATATATATATATATATATATATATATATATATATATATACATATGTATATATATATATGAAAACCGCCTGGTTAAAAGGGTTGGTTAGAGTGAGACACTATATACTATAATCAGAGTTTCTCTCTCGACGTTCAGGTGGACAACGTCGGGGCAGTTAGGGACACGCTGTTGAACTGGGTTGGGCTTGGATTACGGTGTTAAAGCGCAGCAAGTGTTCATGTCCGCAAGGGGCTGTCCAAATAATCGAAATGTCTTTCTCAGCAATTAGCTGACGAAATAACCAAGAAGATATTCATAAAAATGAACAAACTTCTAATGGAAGTTGCTGTAGTTGATCTATAGACACATACTATTGCGTTACGTACAGAAGCGAAGGATACTGTCGTTGTCAGACCGTCCCTCTCACCTTTAACTAATGCTTGTTTTGGTGCAACAATCGATAGGACCGACCTTGCTGCTAAGACCTAGGAAACGCTACTACAGGGAGTTTACACATCTGATCAGCACACGTTCACGCGCAACACAAAGAAACACATAGACTCATAGTTATTCCCGCAGTGCTAAGCGAGTCAAAAACTACAAAGCAGCATATTCATCTCATTGCTACACCGATACCCAGGTGTCTTTGTCAGCCATAAATACTAAAGGGAATTTTTGTACTTCAGGGCAATGCGTAATTCTGTATTTGTTGCAATCTACATCTAAATACCCTACCGTTTATTGTCGTATAACTATCCGTTCTTACACCAATCTTCATTTGTATTCGTATATATATATATATATATATATATATATATCCGCGGTTATTCACAATAAGTGACATAGTTGTAGCATATTGTCGGGGCAACTTGATGACACTATCGCGCGTATATGGTCTAGTCTATCCAGCCTCGTCCCTTTCTGATTCCTCTCTATTTCGAGTCTTCGATATCAGAGATTATTTTGGCAGTTATATAACAGAGCACAGGCGTTCTCTGTTTGGCACCGAGGGACACAGTCTTTCTAAGTTGCGCAAGTCCCTAGGCGCTGTGGACCTTTGAAAGAAAGCCTTACGTCATTCGAAAGGCGTTGTACTCTGCTGGTTGGCCTTGTCTCTACTGTTTGTGCCGTCGAACCTCGAAAGCGAAATGTTCGTCTCAATTTCTTCTCCACGCCATCCATCCCAACTATACTGTGGAAATAGAGGTCAAGGTTTTTAGTGCTTTATAACCGCGCAACAGACTTAACCAATACAGGCCTCATTACCAGCGTCGTTTCAATCGCTTGTGCGTCTTAACACTGGTTTTCGCCGTAGCGCCCGAAAACATAGATACACTTCGGGTGTATAAAAAAATATTTATTATACAAAAATCGCTTAACCCATCACATTTGGCCTTGGACATATTTTGTGCGCCATATTAAAAATAACTTCACCATTCAAAAGACAATGCGCTTTAAAACACTATTCGACTACGTTGTGTTAGGAATTGTGTTTTTATTTATTTCTATTAGTGAAATAAACTATGTCTACAAAAGCTCATAAAAAACAATCTTCGTTCTAAGACAGATGTATGGTAGAACTGAACATTTTAAATGCAAAAAATAGGTTATTTTATTAGCTTTCACGTCCGATACCCCAAAATCATCACACAACGAACATTCACAGCGCTCAGAGCTAACACATTCGACAAAGTTATGATTTGCGCAATAGGCAAATAACTTTGCCTTTACTCTGATCATTTTGGTACCAAATAAATGTGGCGGTCCAATCCGTGGTTGCGGAGTATTAGGATTTTCCAGAGGGCATGTCAAGATTGAGTGATAAATAACCTTAATCACTTGTCGTAGCTCTAAAAACACACACAACTATTTATTATTTTAATTAGCTGTTCAAAGATGCCTCCGCAGATTTGGTAGCGTTCGCAGAGACTTCGCTAGACGTCTTGGACTATACTATGCTACTACATTGCTCAAACGGCCTACGCAGCGAAGGTAATCTTGGTTCTCTCTCTTTACGGGACTCCACCGGAGTTCTCTCGTAGATGAGAACCTTAAGTGACTTCAAAAAAATCGAGACTTTTTAAATCAGGCGATCGCGGTGACCGAGCGATCGGCCCGCCTTAGCCAATACACCGATTCTGAAAGGCCACGTTGAGGTAGTCGCGTACTGCAGGGGTGGCGGTGGCACCGTCGTAGAATCACATAACACAGCGTCATATTAGAATCACATCCTCTCGCGAATACCTTCTGGAACGCCTTCTAACAGTCCTGGTAATGTTTTACTTAGAAACTTATGGCATGCTTCTCCATTCAAAGATTCTTATGAATACAATGATGTGCTTAGTTTCTGTATAGCAGGATTGGTTGCCCCGAAATTGCACATCTGATTCTCATATGTCGGGCAACAACACCCGTGTCACATATTTTAGTAATTTTACTCTCAAAACTTCTCAGAAACCATGTTCCATTGAAAAAAATTGCTTCAACGAGCTCTACAGTCCCTATAAATATCTAAAAAAAACTGGAACAATCAGGGATACAACACGGCGCCTCCTTTACAAGACACTAGACACAAACACCTATGGCGCTCAACATCATGCGGACAAGCCGCAGGGAGGTCGCACCAGCTCTACCAGTCCTCTCTAAACAGACCTCCTGGGGCCGATAATTAACGAACAAGTTTCAAGCTGCCCCGTAGACAGTCTCGAGACAGAGGGACCACTAATCAGCAGAATAAATGGGCCCAGCAATTGAAAATAAGCCAGGCCAGAGCCCCCCGGTATACTCGACGAGGTTAAGACCTACTGATCTAAAAATGAGGACGTATTCTGTACTGCGATAAGGGGCAAAAGGGACAACTGGATTTTAGTGGGTTTGTAAGTTAGCTACACTACTGCTTAGAAGAGATAGATCACACGACTTCTATGAATCTCCCATGTTCTCTCTTTCTTTCTTATATATATATATATATATATATATGGAAGAAGTCGCGTCTAACTTGATCCGTGCATGCAAGGGCTGCTTTCGTCAGGTATGGTCTACTTGCAATGCTTTTCGTACAGAACGGCACATGTTTCTGCCATTTCTGCCTATTTGATCACAGCACGCATATGTATGTATGACTTCACGCCAAAGGAACTTGCCTTTGAAGATTCATTGTCATGTTCTTGCCGTTGCTTCCTTCGTTGTTATTATTGCTGTTCAACCTCGGAAGGCGGAACTCGATGTCGGGGTCAGGTCTCGTGTGAAAACAAGGCTCTTTTTCCTTAAGTAGGTGACGACGAAAGGAGCAACAACAACAGTAGCAACAACAACAGCAACAACAGTAGCAACAGCAACAACAGTAGCAACAACAGCAACAGCAACAACAACAACAACAACAGACACACGGACGACTACAGCGGCGAGTGGGATGATGATGATGATGATGACGACAACGTTTTCAGCGTCGTCCATGGAGTTAAGTCGTCTAATTGGCCCCTGCGCGCCTGTTAAGGAGAGGGTCTTCTTATTCGTGTTAGGTGACCCGTACATCAGCAGCAACAACGAACAACGCACACAATTGAGGTGGATTGACGAACCAAATAAACGAACTCTCGCAGGCCATCTCGTTCACCTCGACTGCTTTTTGACCTCGGCCGCAATTCTGTACTCGTCGTCCGTCGGCGAGAATTCAAAGTGCACATGCTCGCTTTTTCATCGTACTGCTACTTTCCGTATTAGTCGCAAGTGCGAATATTAGTTTCAAGTAACGAGAAAATTGTGATTGTCGTCCTCAAGCAGATATATTATAAAATTGCATATTGCAAAATGATGTTCCATTTTTCGGTTGTCCGATATGGGAATCCGATATGGAGTCCAATCTGGAGAAGTTAATTTCTCAACTTGGTGACTTCAGTTGTGCAGAGCGGATTTCCACAAACTCAGCTGCTGGAAAGTGCTTGTACTCCAGTGACGGCTGATTCGACCAGTCTCTCTATCTCTACCCCCCTCTCTTTCTCTCCCCTCATCAGTGCTGGATGATCCATAAAGTTTGAAATCATCCGCATATTGCTTACGAGTAAAATTGAATGGTAAAGTGTCTTATATGGACGAAGTCAGCGACGGCCAAAACAAAAGAGCTCTGTAGAACTCCTAAGGGACAGGCCATATACCCAGCAAACTTGTTGCTCACATAGACACATAAACTTTTCCCACCTAAATAGCTAAAAATGCAGCCAACCGAGTGTCTGTCTAAATTTAAAAACGTAAGTTTGTTTAGCAACTTTGAGCGATTTACTTTATCAAATGCCTTTTTTCTTTTTTTTTTTTTCTGGGAGGTTTCGGGAATGCATGATGCACATGCGCCACTAGCAGCCTGCGTGACTAGTGTGAGACTCGCAAACCCACTAAACCCGGATTCCTCCACATCAAATGCCTTATATAAATCAAAGTAAATGCAGTCAAATGTATTCACATTGTTTAGATGGCCAAGTCGTGTGCTCTTATCTCTCTCTCTCTTAGGTCTCTTAAGTATTGTGAAGCCGTGTTGGTCCTTATTATACAGGTTTTCCGATGATAGTAATAAAACATATGATCAACTATCAATTCTTCAAAAAGTGTACAAATTATTGATAATTGAGCGACCGGTATTTTGACTTACTACCTTTTTATATACAGGTGTATAAATACTCTGCAACTATCGCATCCTGGTATAATCTCCATAAAAGTAAAAATACGAGTTCGGCTAATACAGTACAACGTTTCTCATTTGAAAGATAATACAATTAGTTATCATTCAATTTAGGGTTGCAAGGAAATGTGATTAATTAACTACACTAGGGCTTGTGAGGAGCGCTACCAGTCGAGCTTATCCTCGAGGCAGCCCCTCATTGTGCCTGTTATTTCTGCCGCATTGCCGCGCTGAACCGCTAGAGATAGCCGCTGAAGTAGAAAATCAAGATCTATTTTCTCTCCTGTCGCCAGTTCAATTCGCTTGCCTATCTTCTGAAGAAGCGACCATGCCTAAGAGCCGGGGCCTCCCGAGTGCCTTAAATACTAGCAGCACGAAAATGAACTCGTTGGCAAGCTGGGCATATTTGTTGCTCTTTTGCAAACCTTGCGTGCCGCGGAGCCAGCGGCAGATGCACTGGCCTCCAGGTTCGAGGGGGCGAGCGTGTCGATGATCATCGCATCCTAAACAAGCGCCTTTTTCCTTTCAAAGATAGGGTGAGACCGTCCGGTCTCTTTCCGTCAATTTGGAGGATATAATCTTACAATATACGTAGACGTGAGTGGCTTGATTCCATATCCATTCTTGTGCAAGGAAAACACTTAAAAAATCTCTAAAAATGCTTGCCTTGGAATATTCAGCCGTTACAACATTGTCATTAAAATTACTTGTGCTTCGTATTGCTTTCCCCTTGAGTCGCATACCTAACAGTTGCACATGTCTTTAATATTGGCGCAATTGAAAAATTATTTTTGCCAAGAATATAAGCAAGCTTTACATCGTCTATTTAATAAGTCAAAGAATAAAATTGTCGTCATCTCTGTGTGAATGTTCGGCGTCAATCAAAATAGTAAAGGAGATCGCATTCTGGCCAGAAAAGATGGGGGAGGCTGAACACAGGAATTTACAAACATTGTTTCCACAGTATTATAATCAGATAAGGAAATATTTGTCCCATCTATATTCAATGCAATTATGTTTATTTCACTCAAATTGAGCACAATATACAGTTCATAGGGCTTTGTTTATAATGCGCTATCTTCTTCACGCTTCCGGCGAGAGAAGCAATGCAACGATTTTTGCTCCAGGGCTGTGGTACTGTCCACTGCATGATACTCGGCACACCTCTGCAGGCAGAACCGGCTGTCACAAGCAGGACCAGTCTAAAGATGCAAAGCAATGAAAACGTCCAAACCCCCCACCTCTCCCTTCCCGTCTGGCCTCTACGACTTCAGCTTCCGTACCGTTTCCTTTATATGCGCTGTGAACGTCGCCTCTGAGTAATGAACCCGAAGGCCAAGATACTGGAAAAGTTCACAAGCTCCAATGATTGGCCGCAGCAACGTATACATCTCTGTCAGCCAGTCCTCCACGCCTGAATTTCATGGTCCTGGTTTTCCTAGTGTTTGCCTCAGGTCCCTCGAGAAAAGTACGCCTCTACCATAAAGGTAATGCGCTTGATGGCACCTAGCTCGCGATGATCGACCACCATATCATCTGCATACATCACCACCACGGCTTTTTGCTACTCCTGCCGGACGTAACCGACAAGGTCGGCAAGAACAAGGGTAAACGAGACGCAACTTAGCAGGTCTTCTTGCGGAGTTCCACATTTTGCCTAATCTCCAATATACCATGCACATCGTCTACTAACAACGTGTTCTCACCAAAGAACCTTGCTATGACACTCAGAAGAGGGCCACCCACTCCCGCTCGTTGGAATGCTTCAGTCAGCAGATGACGACGGGCTTTGTCCAAGGTCTTGACCCAGTCAATAAAAACTGCATACAAATGACCTTTGGGTTGTGCCACAGCTCGCTTACTGACTGGAGAACGTGGATTGCATCGCGAGTGCCTCGGTCATTTCTGAAGCTGAATTGCTTCGGTGAAAGGGCCTCTTAGGCCACTGCTCAATCTGCGGAATAACCAACTTCCAGAAAATCTTCTTTTATGTGCGCTCTGACGTCACTCCACGATAGAGATTTGGAACCTTTTTGTCATCAATATGCCTACCCTTGAACATACGAGATAGTCTGGCGATATGCTAGACTCTATGCATCCGCCCTATTGTTAAAATTGCGTTAAAGAAATTACAAAGAGTTTCCGCCAAGAGAGGGAGTAACTGGATTCAGTGTTCATAGTCGGCCTGATTGAGCCCTGAGCTCTTTCTTTTTTGGAGGTGGCCGTAGGTCTTGGCACACCTCCTCTGCCTCGAAAGGCAGATTCATGGTGTGTAAATGAATGCTGTACAATTGGGGATATGGACTCAACGTGAAGACGGGGACTAGTTAGGTGGCTCTTTACCTGCCCGTCACTGAGCCGATTTGCCGCCCTACGAGGTCGCAAGATTTAAGCCCATACAAGTTCACTGCGGGCTTGTCAAAAACACGGATGTGATATCTTCTGCCATAACCTTTTCTTTCGTTTTCGTCCTTCTCTCCAGCAGGTCAGAGGTGGTATCGATGTCAGGGCTTACCTCAACATTGCCTATCGCTCGGTCCAAAAGAAAGAAGTAGACCATTACGCCTCACACCAGCGCGGTGGGTTGTGTCGGTCTCGCCAAATACCGGAAACATCGACAACGGCCAACACTGATTAGTGTTTTCGGGACGCCTTAACGCACGTCTCAGACCAATACTTTCATTTTTCTCACCTGAAGCAACACCTCGCCTTTATCATCGTTGGCCCCACAATTGATTCTGGCATGAAAATCATTGCCGACGATAGTTGACAATGCCAACTTTGCCATCAAGCGAGCAATAGAAGTTGTTCTAAAAGTAAGTATCTTGCCAGCAAGCGGAATACTATCATCAAATTAAATATATTCAGATAACCAATCATCTTTAAGCACTGTATCCCAGTCGTTTTTTGCATCCTCACAGCGTCTGCAAAAGCGATTTATCATTAACATTTTTTATGTATACTATGATGAAATAATATATTAGGGCTACAAAAAGTCTTTTCGGTTTTGGCGCTAGAAAGAAAACACATATATAGGAGACACGGGAGGTCTTATTTATTGATTTATATATTCTCCACCGGAAGATACAACCTCTGCCCAACGATTTACAAGGTTTTCGATTCCTTTTCTGTAAGTCTGTGTTTTTAGTGGCAAAATATTTTTCCAGTCCAGAACGCACGACGTTCGATAGAAGTAAATTTTTACCACTTAAAAAAAATTGCATCGATCTGAATAGGTGGTAATCAGATAGTGCTAAGTCGGGGGGAATACGGTGGATGTTCCAAAAGTTCCCATTTTAGCTGGGAAATTTTCGAAAGGGTCTCCCTACTCACGTGGGGTCTTGCGTTGTCTTGGTGGAATAGGACACCCTTTCTTGAAATTAGTGCAGGGTACGACTGCTTTAATTTTTTGTGAACCTTTTCGAGTTGTTGACAGTACACGGCCGTATTTATCGTCTGGTTACGCGGTAAAATCGACCACCATATCATCTGCATACATCACCACCACGGCTTTTTGGTACTTCTGCCGGACGTAACCGACAAGGTCGGCAAGAACAAGGGTAAACGAGACGCAACTTAGCAGGTCTTCTTGCGGAGTTCCACATTTTGCCTAATCTCTAATATACCATGCACATCGTCTACTAACAAGGTGTTCTCACCAAAGAAACTTGCTATTACACTCATCATTACGTCATCAAATCTTGAATTGTTTTTTCTCGATCATACTAGCCTGAATAAAATCTTCTACGGGAGATAGTTTTTCTATTAGCCCACAGTGATTGATACAAGATGAAGCGTCATTTTGGCTTATTTTTTTAGTGTCAGCTATATAGGCGTTTCTGTCCGCAACTTCCCGTAATTATTTCTACTTCTTTGTTAATTGAGTTCTTGGGACCGTTATTTGTCTACTTAGAGTTTCAACGCACTTATCATAAGCAGACGAGAAGGAGCGACGTCAGGTCCCCGCGACAGGCAACGCTAGGAGACAGGAAACAGAAAAAAACAAGTCATGATGAGGAACCACGGCCGGAAGCGGGAGGGTGCAACTAAACTCTTGTGATGATCTCGACGCACCCCTCAGTCGGGTCGGAGCTGCTCAGGCTAGTCGCTCGATGCGCATGGATAACGAGACTCTTCTCCTGGTGCCGAATATGTGTGTAGTGCTTCGGACCCCTAGGGGGTAGGCAGAAATCCGGGGTTAAGTGGGTTTTTGGGTTGTACCCATAGTCACAGCTACCTTCCAGTGATGCTTGTGCATCATGCGTTCTCTGAAGCCTCCCAAACCACAAAAAACGACGCAAATTGGTCAAATTGTCCTTCATTTGCAGTCGACATACTCACCATATGCCAAGATGTAGTGGAAGTTGCGTTGACTGGCCGCTTAACCTTGAACTTGTATGAGATGCCTGAGAACACTAGGGAAATAGTGTGACGTAATGGTGATGGTGCACAAGGCCAACATGGCGAACCGGTGTAAAGGTGGGGTGAGTTCACTGTTATTGTACTTTAGATTACACTAAAACCTGCCTACAGAGAGTAACGTAACATCGTTAACTACAAATGAGGCAATTTATGTCGCTGTATAAACCCGCTGGTTCGATATTGAGCGTTGATGATTGATGAATTAGCGCCTAGGCCGCGTTCATCTTGCTGCGCCATTTGCTTGATATGCAAAGGGTCACCCACCTCTTTAGAGCAAGGTCAGCCTTCAAGTCATCCGCAGACCTCTAACAGCTTGATTCGCTTCTGTTACGATGTGCGGAGGTGTGCCCGAACATTTACCTTTATACGTTTGTGCGTTCTCAGCTCAAGTTGCCGGCCGGCTTCGGTGGTCTCGGATTCAGAAGCCTCTCCGGCCTTGCTCTACATGGGTTTCTTTTGTTGACGTTTGCCTGCCAGGAAACTGTTCGAGCCACCTGCCCCCTAGCCGCAATCTTGATGGGCTTGATCCGTTTTGCCCACACATTAAGACCGAAGAGCGGTTTGGCTGAACGCCCGACCGGCTGATGTTTTCGCTGTTTACCCATGTACTCGTGACACAAACATGGCTGATACGAAGGATCACTATAAGCTGAGCTGCATGAAGACGGCATCCATGGAGCAGGTGCGCTACAAGGACGCAAATGATTTGCTTGTTAGAGCCTTCAGACAGGTAGGCTTTGCCGTGCGTATCGAGTCGACACTTTGCGATGAAGACGAAAACATTAGAACAGACGTTAAAATGAGCCTGACCCCTGGTCCATGGGGAAACTACTGCTGACCTTAGAGGCGTCGATTCGGAACACTCAATATCGAGAGCTATACAGCGATCTCCTGCACGGAAGATGGCGTTGCACTCGAAGCGGAGAGGAACAAGACTGGTCATTACGAAGCCTTGGGGAATAAGCACATCATCTGCCCGTGCATTATTGAGACACCAGGCCTCACTGGACGGAAACAAACACGTGGGAAATAACTTACTATACCTCGGAGATAAAAAAATTCTCTTAAGCCCTACAAGTGTTGCCTTTGGTTAAGACAGTACATATAATGAAACTTTCTGACATCCCTTAAAATGCTATGATAGGCAGGTTATATAATTCTGCCTTATGTACACTCGTTAAATGTTAAGACTTGCTCTCTGTATCACTATATAGCCACTTCTACTGGTAGGTTTAAAGTGTATTCGCGCAAGAAAATGAATGTATAAATCGCAAAAAAATGAAAAGACAGGTATATAACGTAGTGCTGCCAGAAATTTAAAGCTTTAGGCCAAGCAATTGCGTGGGCCAGAAGGAGACGCGGCATAATTACAATGTCCCAAAAAATTGATTTTTCCTACTTTCTAGTGATTTTACTACTAAATGAAATATGCCGCAAGGCTAAACCTGTAACAATGTATGCCCGTTTTAACACGGCGCCGTGGCATACATCAACGTAGTCGGAGAAGCATCGGAAAAGTGCTCGGGTCGCGCTGGTGTTTGTTAGCGCCGAGATGCAAAGTAGAAATCTGAAAAAGGAACCCACACCCAATTGCAGCCTAATCCACCTGGATTATAATCCCGTCTGCTGGCAGCGCTAAAACGCACAGGCGCTTCATACAAGCATTGCTTTATTTCTTTTTATCTTTTGGGGTGAGTTCAACAGTGTATACTTTCAAGGCCTTTGAATATCGTGAAAAGATACATAAAAATGTAGTTTGTCTTTTATGTAGATATAGCATAATGTTGTACCGCTGCGACTAACGCTAGAAAGCTTTGATGGAAGTCTAAAGACGATGCAAAGACGCGCCATACACATATAGATATAGTGTAGTTATGTATGTGAGTCATCCAGAAAACAAATCATGTTTAACAAAACAACAACAAAAAAACTGCATGCTCCATCTTTCCCATTCGGGAGAGTGGCAGGTCTCAGCCCTGCCGAAGTGCAATGGCAATGCCTCTTCCTAGGGTACCCGTCTTCTTGATTACGGAGGGCTCGGTGCCAGGTAAGTATGAATGTTGCCTAAAAATGTATAGTTTTTTTGCGGTTATAAAACACTGCAACACTGCTAAGCTACGTGACTGCATCGGGAAATGACAATGCACTTGTATTGCTTTTAATTTTATTATCTTTTGCCCGATTCACCAGATGACCCACGTATTTGTCCGAAGTTAGCAATAGCATTGACATTACCACTTCTAGTAGTTCGAAGACCACCAGATTAAGAATATAAATGTTTACAAGCCCTTCATATCATTAGGCGCATAGTGTTCTTAGTTCAATAGCTCTTGGATGCATATGATAACGTTGGCGTTTATGGAAGTATGAAACGTATTTTTTGTCTAAATTATAGACGATCCTAACGCACATTGTAACTGTTTGCTCAACGATTCTAACAGCTGTAATAGTTGCTGTAATATTTATTTTTCTTTGAGGTTTAGCTACATACGGATATAAGCGGCATTCAAAAATGCTGAAAGTTCCCATAATAAGACGATGTAATAAATATTTTTGGTTTATATTGGTGGTGTATATTTTTGGTGGACCAAATACATACCGTTGCATGTATTTGGTTCGAATGACACCGATTCGTGGCCGATTGAGCAGGATCTGGGGCTCTTCGCCACAGCAGGTATTTTTGTTCTGACTTCCTGTCCATTCTGCTTGCAAAAGGTCCGGGGCGTTTCAGCCCCGTTTTCAGGGATACAAACGTGCATACTACAGAGCCACAAAAAACAATCAGCAAGTAATAAATCCGGCTAGAGGGGAAATCATATATTGTTTTTGGTTAATCTGAAAATGTTTTTATGAAGTTCTAGATTTAACACACTTGTGCGCTACGTGTGTCAAGAACTGATAGTTGGTAGATTTGGATTGGTAGATCAGAGGTCAATACGTTCGTGGAGGAAAGAATATAGAGCTGTCCTTCATATATTATTAGGTCGCACGTGTTTCAGATCCGCCACTGTGTAAGGATATTTACCATATCATTCGCCATATATAAATATATATATATATATATATATATATATATATATATATATATATTGTATTGATTTATTGATCATTTACAATACATTTAGACACTCGGCAGTGCTCGCCTTCATATGGAAGTCCCTAATTGCTGTTCCACTTTACTACAGGGTAACGATTGCTTTGTTCGAAAGCTACTAAATACGATCCAAAGTGGCAGTTTGTCAGCTTCAATATTGGTCTTGTCTCGCTTTTCGACCTGTTGGCTGAGATCAAAGTGTAGTACCTGTTCTTATCAGCTTAATATCTAATACGGGGCACATTGTTCCCCAAGGTATTAAACTATTTATGATCTAAACGAAGAATATGATCTCAATCGACGACGGGGTAGTGATACGCGATAGTCTCGAGCAGACGACGGAATTCGCCCAGGGAGATAATATCAGCCTGCTACTATTCGCGGTCCTCATAAGCGATCTTCCCTCACGGATCACCACGAGACATCCGCTCGTCAAAGTCATTCTGTACGCTGATGCTCTTGTGATGTTCAGAACAAGCAGACACCACTTGCAACAGGCAATAGTCACAATGTCGAGGTAAGTCAGCGACGTTGGTTTACCATTAACAACAGTAAAACTGAGGCGCTCGAATTCCGCAGAGGAGGTCGCCTGGCTGTTAGCGACGAACTCTACATGGGGGGGGGGGGGGGAGTGCGCCAGTCAAGTATGTAAATTCCATTACATATCTCGGCATAACTCTCACCACACCAGGGACTGCGTTCCGCCTGCAGGTTAAACCACGGGTGAGAAAAGCCCTGATTACGTCAACAACAATCGAAGCGCCCCAGAAGCTCTCCATCGACACCGCCCTGCGCCTATTTCATCTTAACGTCGCGGCTACGGCTACATACGGAGTGCAGTTGATATGGCGACACCTCAACATGAACGACCTCGCAACGCTGGAGAGAGTTAAGCCCGCGTTCTTACGACCAGTTCTGGGCCTGCACTCCTTCGCTCGCAACCGCCTAGTTTATGTATGGACCTTGCTATTTAAAGTAGACATACTGCAGATTTATGGGCTGCAGGAGACAGAGGCATACAAGGCATTCATTTAGCTTCAGGAGGACAAACTGGCCGACATAGACCCTGATATCTTCATAACACTTGCAAAGACTGACAGCGCGTGGAAAGGGCCCGACCGACCGAACCGCCATGTGATAGTGCGTTTTTCGGTACACGGCTACCACCACCACTTATGCAGTGCAGAAGGCTTCCACGACCCCGGTGTTGACTGCAGATGTGAATATTGTCATACCGAATGCTCTAGATACCACGGTCTTGTTTGCAAGAACATTGGGTCTCTAAATCCGCTGGCCCGTTTAATGTCATCATAACATTGTATATTGTATATGTCTATATTTTATACGATTCTTGTAAGTGTATTTGCGAGCTCCTGACGCCGAGCCAAATATTTGTACTTAGGTATTATCGACACTAAATGTGTGAATAAATGGAATTGTGAATATTAAACTATTTTTTGGAACAGGGCCGAGTTCTCGGGGCTTGCTCCACCTCGGCCGCGGGTTGATCCTGGAAGTTCTTTTGTTTGAAAAAAATAGCGTTTCTTTTTTCACCGCTTGCTTTTCTTTTCACGGCTTTTACGCGTGGCCCACCGGCCCCATTTCTCTACAGGTGCCGCAAAGAGAAGAGTAGCTACGGACGACGAATAACATGTGTGGAAGCGTACGTACATTGAGTCGTTTAGTCCGCCGAACCTTCGGGCGCTACCATTATCTGTCATTAAGGCTTATTTTAGCTTCCCCAAAGTCTACACACATGTATACGCCATATTCGCCTAGACATGTTGGCCACCGGTAACCATCCGTCGAGCTACAACGCATGCGTACGGACCCTCTCCTTCCTTGCCTCTATTCGTGGCTCCAATGTTAACGTTTCGTAATCTAATGGTGATAACTCTATGTATCGTGACGTTATGTCAAAACGGCTAATTAGTCACTAGTGAGCTAGTGTTATGTTGACCCTAAGAAATTGTTATGCTAATTAACTTTGTTGTAAATTTTAGAACAACAGCAGAACTCCTTAAGTCATGCTGGCTTGAGGACGGTTCCTATTTGCAGTATGTGGTAGATTCTTGGCCGCGTTGCACCTTCAAGCAACACAATAGAGTTGTTTTTCGATTTACCATCATCATAAGCAATAGCAGCAGCAGCAGCAGAAACCTTGCATGTTTCGCCAATGACACTTGTTGGGCCGTGCAGTTGACTGAGTGGTATTCTTTACACTACTTGCTAGCGAATCTGCATAAACATGATGGCGACTTTTGATGAAAACCCGCCTTGGTGCACAATGGGTTGCGATAGTCGTCGGCCAGGTGGCATGTGCAGAATTGCCTATTGTGAGGGCCAATTCCTGCCTAGAGGCCATTTCGGTGGTGGTGGTGCTGTTGCAGTTTGTTAGAGACGTACTCTATTTTGTGGACCCGCGTATTGTATATGCCTGAGCGTCTTAGTGACGGCTTCTTGAGCTTGTCCGCGTAATAAACTGTCGATTAAAGTAATACTACCGCAATATACCGGTTTCTGAAATATGCATTTTTGTAGCAATTTCAAGTCATCCGTGGCATACAAATGCTTTCTTCATAAATATAGTGGGTGTTTTTTTTCACAAATATAGTGGGAACCTGATGCTTAGTAGGTCTTCCTTGAAAAAAATGTCCCATATTTTGGCCTCCTAATTGGAGGCTAAGATCAAGCGAAAGCTTCTGCTAAGTATAGCACACATGCCATCAAAGACAAGAACAAAAATCAGGCAAGCTACTCCGTTTCTAACTTTTGAGTTTAAGCACTTATCTACGAAATGCTGCGTGAAACTGTTCTCATTGCGTGCGACTGCTTTTTTCTCTCAATGTTATAATTTTGCTACGAAGGTGAAAAACTTAAGCAGAATTATTTAATTATACACATAGCTTTATTTATGAGTACCTGCAAATATACTCGAAAGAATACCATGGTACTGGCAATGTTATGGCAAAATTATCAAGACTATGCGAAACTTCCAAGCATTGTCACTAGTATTTACAATCGGCTTTGTGTTTCCCTTAAGTGCCATATAGTTAAACCTACACTTTCAATACGTATGCGCTATAGCACCATTAGTGACGGCCAATAATCGACATTTGCATTTAAAATAGATGTCAACAACCTGTCGCCGTAAAGTGTTTTGCAAGTAAGTTTGCATATACTTATATACAAGACGTATGCTTTTTTCATGGCTTTGCTTATACATTACACGTTGTTTTAGCGTAGCACATCTAAACTCATACATTATCAATTAGCCACCACATTGGCAAAAATAGTCCACGTGTTATCATTATTATTATTATTATTATTAGAATTAAGTTGCATAAACAATTGTTCCAGACCCAACGCCTGCTCTTTTCTTTATCTCAAGTATGCGGCCAGCGGCAGTCATTAAGGCGGTCAGTAATTCCTCCTGTTCTCTTCCTGCCAGTGAGGTAAGAGAGCCTCGGTTTTCTATGTGGCGCAACTAAGATCGTGCGTCTTCATCCAGGTTATAACCTTGTCTATCTCTATGTAGAGTGCCTCACCTAGGGCTCGCTCTCGCCTGGCGGTTACCACAAGTGCTAGATCGTCGGCTTAAGTCAGGGTCTATACGCCATCGCGTAAGTCTTCGATTTCTAGGGCACTGTTATATGCTACGTTCTAGAGTACCGGATCCAAAGTAGAGTTTTGTGGCACCTCACAGGTGACCTTCTATGCCCTGCGCTCCATCAGAAAGCCATTTTTGCTGAGGCACGACGAGATTCTCCTCCGCAGGTACGGCGATGATTTATTTCAGTGCTCGCTGCTGCACTCGGCCAGAGGGGGCTGACTCCGCTGAAGCCGTCTTGAGGGTCCCAGAGTACTTAATTAGCTCTAGTTATTTGTATATGCCGGTCGGTCTGTCCTCCCACCAGTTTTGGGACGAACCGTCCTCACCCCAGGGAAGAAGTGTTCTCATTTAGCAGCCTGTTCACGAGTTGCCTAAATGCTTGCTTCTGGCTATCCCTTTTCAAAGAGCTTAGCCACTTCAGGAGGCTTACCATTCAGGATTATCATTCAATTGTTTTTTGGTTAAAACAATAAAAGTGGTAGATAATTCAATTGGTTCAAACCGCTCTTATGCAGTGCGCTTAAACATGTGTTCTGAATACATACTCCCCGATGTTACATACTTACTTATGTTTGTATGCGAACACAATAAATAAACACGAAAGAAAAACACAATAAAATTAACACGGAAGAAAACCACACGAGGCAGAGAAATTATACTTTGGTTGTTTTGCAATCTTTACTTGCAAGGTACGTTTGCTTAGAAATGCAATGACCTAGTGACGACTAGCTTTGCACATCAGGTACTCTACGGCTAGAAGGCCTATTCAAACCAAAACATGGCTCTAATGTTGTAATGCTAGACGAGCAGGCTCTATATGCACGTTATACGTTACAGCGGATGAATATAGCAACGTTATGTTTCTTAGCTACGTGCACCGGTTGTTCGGTAATGATGAATGAATATAGACCTGCAAAAGACATTAGATATTAAGAAAATTATCGGCGGATTAGCTAGAAACTTTGACCCGAATCTAAAGACCTTAAAGAAGATTGTTTTAGAATGGTATGTGCCGATTGTACCCGCGACTTCTCGTGTCCGTGTTACCGGCCAGCTTCTCTACTCTGTCCTGCCGGCAACTAACCGAACGTTAATGAGTAGGCAGTGAAACTCGGTGAGCACGCTAAATTTAGTGTCGTTTAGAAAATAAAAAAGACGTGGTAAAAAAGCGGGAAGTAAACCGCGCTAAGTCAGCTTGTTTTATCTGTTACTCTGCCCAGAGTGAGGCCGACGAGCACATCGCTATGCGTTAAATGACATCTTTAGTCGGACATTGAGATCCACCGGCTTTCCATGTGTGCTAAAACTCTCGGGTCAATCCAGGAACGACGGACAAGAACTAACGGTTTCACTCTGACGCGCTTTGAGAGTGGCCGCATGTGTGTTTGGCGACGCAAGTGTAAACCTTGATGGTCGTTGCAGGTACGGACCGAGCAGGTCGTGCTTTCGGGTTGGCAGAGGATGCCTAACAAAGGTCGAAGATACTTACACTTAAGCTGATCAAGCGCGTACCGCAACCTTTCGACGGGAGACTCGAGGGCATCCGAATTCTGGCGCCAGAAGCTGTCACTCAACGAAGATATTCAGCACCTGTTGGGGACACGAGTATAAAGCTTTCAGCTGGTTGGTTATAGTTGGGTAGCATATTGGCAGCACTGCGTATTGAGCATTTACACTTTAAACGCTTGATGACTATGTTTTAAATGTCCTTGACCGGTTTACCCTGCGTTTGGGAGTCGAGCATCTAAAACTGGGAATAGTAACACAATTCTAGAAAGCTCAAGAAACCTGTACACTTGCATCAAAACCTCAGGATCTTTGACCAGACGGCAATGATGGTGTTGACGAGTCTGATAAAAGACCTAACTAATTAGTGATATGATAACCAAAAACTGTCAGTAACCTGAATGCCCAAGCCTCACGTAACGATAGCGCACTGTAGCGTGACTTTATTTGTTGAGTTGGCATTGTTAATTAGGACGCCCATTAGTACCGAACACTAAGGAGAGGAAAGTGGCACCGCAATTTCGTCAGTTGTGTCCATTGTTAGCGACTGAGTACAGATCCGTTGCAATGAAAAGCCATGTTGGACAGGATCTGGAATGTGATAAGCCCCAGTGCTATTTGCAAATAATGTGAGGCATTGAACGTCGATGTTTCCTTCAGATAGATGCGAAACCTTAACGGTTTACGTTACCATCTTGATAGAGTCATGCGTTTATTTAGTCTAGTTTGTTTGTTTGTATGGTTTGTAGTGTTTAACGAGCGAGTAAATCAATTTTAGTTGTCTGTTGTTTTAGCTCAAACTAAAAATGCTAGATTGTATAGCAAAACATGATTTTACATGACACGCAGTAGGATATATTAAGCGGTTTAGTTAAAAAACAAAAGCAAAGTACAGTCAAGAGCGAATCACCAAATACTATTATTCAATCAATTGCCTAGGTATCTAGTACAAACTTATAGCCGGTCAATCGGCGACTCAACGCTAAAGAGTCGCGTGGAACGAGTTCCGCGCTAAGATAGTTCATTAGCGAATACAACATACGAGCACCTTTGCAAGCACTGAGCAGTCATTGCTATTGCTTTAAATAGAATACCCTGAACATTAGACTTAGCATTCCTAACTTAGGTCGTTTCTCAATCGGTGACACCTCCCTATTTCTTGCTGCTACCACCTCGGTTGTGAGCTTACACTTAGGGACGGTCATCTGAGTTTAGCTTACACGCCTCCCGGTGACGTACGCGAACACGTGTGCCAACCAAGACTAACAATTTTTGAGTGGGATGCAGCGTTCTGTTCGTCACAGGTCGCTGTTAAGTTTAGGATCAGTATGTCTGTTTGCTTGGCGTTAACCGGTCACCCATAGATATATAGGTTTAATCATATGCGAGCGATCGGACTATTGGCTACAACGTGTCAAATCAATCATGAAACGAACGACTTCTCTCACTCTCTCGTAAACGCATCTTGTAGCGGTGGAACTAGAGATAGTACGTAAGCTACGCAAGGCAAACTAAGCGATTCGACTAAGCAGCGAATAATAAATACCCGCAAATAATAATACACTGTTCTTCCTCCTGGCGCATCCCTGTATAAGCGTGCTTCCGCTTTAGGATATAATGCAACCAGTCAAAAAAAACAGTCGAATCTTTATCTACTGACCACAGTTGGTTGTAGACCAAAAGAGTTGTAAAAACGTCTTGAGGTGATACAAAAAGTGGATTAAGAGCCTTTGCTTCATCTCCTCTGCAAGTAGTCCAGTAAGACATTTGCGTACGCAATATGTCTGGATAGACAACACCACACCTTTGTTTACAAATGGGCTTTCAACGTCTGCTCCGATGAGTATGACGCTTTACAGTGAAATAGGCATTATTATGTCGTATACAATTTGTAAATTATAGAATTGACTTTTTGTTGATGTTTGGAAAAGGTCAGGCGTAAAACCTGACATCTAAATATATTGCAGCGACTATCAATGCGATTTGTGAAGCGGACCGCGCTCGCGTATGTAATGAGACATCCTCATTATAGAAGGTCATCTAAACGCGGGTACAATGAATCAATTCTGGTTGAATAAGCTTATATTGTAGCTTGATATATAACTTGACGTTGTCAAATTGCATAGGCGCTACGCAAGTGGTGCTGTGTCAGCTATTTGCGCCGGAAATTTTATATATTTAATACAAAACCTAGCCTCCCATATTTAATAAGGTGTTGTACGAGTTTTAAATACTGGTTGTCACGTGCGTCTCATGCGGCCAAGTAAAGGGACTAACCGCCATATTAAAACGTGATATCACGGGCGCTTGTGTGAATACGCCACTATGGAGCTTGCTTAACCGGATAACAAAATATGGATTAAGCTTGTCTTCGCCATCAGCTGTTTACAAATAAAAAAATCTATTTCGCTCTAGTACTTGCACTCATCCGGAAGCACTATAGTGTCACGTGGAACATTATTACAACGACGTGCGACTGTCTTAGTAAACGCGGTACGCGTCTCTCATAACAGTTCAATGTGGATTTCGCATAACGGAGTCGACACATGTAAACCGCATGTGGGCCTTGGAACATTAAGGAATTGATATAAACGACTGTAAATGTTTGCACTACGTACAGTGTGCGCTTTCGCAGACAATTTCTCAGAACAATAAACCTCGGCTACATATTCGTGAAATTTCATTTGGCGATCGAAGTGACACTAAATTCCTTGTACAGGAGTCCTTCTCCTGAATGTTTGGGCCCATATCAAGACAGCACCGCTTTCAAATTCTAAGCGGGTATGGCATACAGTAGCGTTTCTAAGCACGATCCTTGTGGGACCCTGGAGAGGGAAAAATAGAACTGAAAAAATTGCCCTAACTTTAGCTTTACGAGTAGGGTCTTTGGGATAGGCGTAGCACTAATCAGTTGTTCTGAGCCCTAATCTGACTAATAATCGGGCATTTTTACCAATAGTGTTCGTTGAAATTCCAAATGCGGATGCACGCAAGTGGAGTACTACAGCCTGTTTTATAATGTAGATTCTTGGCAACTAGAATGGGTGCTCTGTGTGTGCTCGATACTCGACAAGAACACTACTTTTACGAATACCGTCACTCGTTTTTAAAATGCGCGCCTTGTTTAAAAGTTTCACGAATTATCAAATAAAGCGTACAACATACTTCGACTAGCTGGAAAATTCTGGCCAAACCGAATTTGCAATTTACATATGTTCCCTCAGCAATCATTAACGTCGGTTCGGTTACTAATAATAATAATAGCTAAGAAGTTTTTCCTATACGAAGGAAGCGATAACTGCTTATCTTTTGTAGCTAGCAATTAGGTTTATGTTCTTTGCCGACAGGGCCCTCACTTCACTATCTGTCTCGCTGGAGACGATAAACAGAGCGGTGCGAAAGACGCCCTCGCTAAAACGAATTTCATGCTAGGTACCTGCGGATGCTCACAATGGTTGTTCCACTATTCGGGTGAAGTACTACACCATTACGTTTGACAAGATGGCGTACAATCTAACCGATTGTTAGCCGATGTGGTCCTAATCGTGTGAAAACGCCTCAAAACGATGTCACAGTCTTGTAAGACAGCCACAATGTTCTACCTGTCACAATCAACCGATCTTCGTCTATCTGCATACAGTTGTAACTTCATACCAATACCGCACAGAACCTTACCCCATGTTGCCTCGTACAGTGCAACACTGCCTATATAGCGGAAAGGAACTGAATACCGCTCAGGCGAAAGACGGCGGTATGTAAATTGCCCCTTGTGCGTGGGAGTTTGCAACTCACATGTGTGTTAGTAAGGAACGTACAATGTGTTGTGATTCAGAGGAAACACACACATACACACACACACAAAAGCTGTATTTCGTTCATATAATTAATTGAAAGGAGTAATGCATATGCATGCCGGACCTCAGACCAGAAGAAGAAACGAAGTGTCTGATAGCATAAAACGAATAGGTACTACTTGTCTTAGCATTGGTTAGAGTAGTGAAGGTAGCAAATTAGTACCGCACGCATACGCGGACCCAGTGCAATATATAACAGCTTTTAAAGCTGAGCGGTCATAGGTCGCCTCGTAGGTATGAACGTATAACCGATTAGTCATTCATTTCATTTGGGGACATGTAGCGTCGCATTGTTGTCAGCTGGCCAATACCCAAAAATAATGCGTATGCGCTATTCAGCATAGCTTCCACGTTCATGTTTTTTTTTAATATTTAGCATAGACATGCATTGGACGCATTCATGGTAACACCTGTCGGATGACTCATGTGTTGTGACTATGCAGTGTAAGCTTCTAGCCGTCTCAACGAATGCTTCTCATGTCAAGTCTGTGGTAAATGTGGCGGGGTTTCCGTAGGCGTTTTTTTCGGGTCGGACAAGTTTGACGTGTGGCGACTAAACATGGGCAGTGAGAGGAAGTAATCAACGGCATGCTATAAATATGGGCATTTTGTTGAATATAGAATTCACGCCATTCGTGGTTTTCATTTGATCTTAGTAGAGGTCCATGATAATGGAGTAAACTTTTGTCGGTAACAAACATACACATACACACACATATATATATATATATATATATATATATATATATATATATATATATATATATATACATACATATATGTTCAGCCTGGGGGTAGAGACCCGTTCTTTTCGATGCGTGAAACTCAGAACTAAAGGACGGCCGAGAATGATAAGCAGACAACCAACCAGCCCCATCAGCGACTTCAGGCGACTTCAGGCCTGCAGCTGCCTATTGTGTGGGCGTCACGTATATGCCTCGTTGTGCACGACCAGGACGACATGAAAGACGGTGAAGACGTCTACGTCATCATGGCATTCGTCACCGCCTGCGTTGCTGCAACCGTGACGACTGCAGTGGCGGAAACCATCTTAGTCGTCTTACCAGCATCACCAGTCGGTATTGCGCTCTCACATACGCGGTGGCGATTGTTGTTGCTCCCGTTGTTGTTGCTGCACCTCATCTGGACACCCGCTCCTCATTCCTGTCGCGTTCCTGTTTGTGGAGTCCTCTTGCCGAGTTGTCTGCTCTGCGGATGGAGCGGTCGTTGCTTCTGTTACTGCTGCTGCTGCTGCTGCCGCGAGCGCTGCCTGGGTAGTGGTTGCGTGGAGCCTGCGTCGTGGAAGAACCCGTTGCGGGTGGCATTTTCATTAGCTCCAAATGGTGTGCCCGCTGCAGCGCGACCAAGATCGACATCACCACGGGAGGTGTATCATCATCATGATCATCTATGTGTCATCGTACTACCTTTTGTCGATATTTATCTATCGATATATATATATATATATATATTTAGCTGACCATATCCTAGTACATGATCTGTCTCCACGTGTGCGTCATTACGAACTCGGACAGCCAGCGTGTGGCACACACATGGTGGTGGCCGACCTATGATGACGACGGACGTCATCTCACTCGAGGACGGCTGGCTGGCTGGATTGGGGGGTCGTTGATTCGGTCGGTTGAGGACTTGACGACGGGTCAAGGAGAGGGAGCATGAAGAGAAAACAGAGATAAAAAGGATAGGCGACCCTCCACCCCCGCCCGCCCCGTTCCCAGACCAACAAACCGGCTCGGTGTCATAAGTGTCCTGCCGCGTGGATGTTTGCCGCCCGCACTGGCGGTAACGGTCAACGTGCGGCGGGTCGGGGTCGAGCCCCATTTTTGCCGCGGCTTCCCATCACGTTCATCTGAAGCGTTGGGTTGGGGGCGACCAGCCGCGAAACCGGCCGGGCCGGCGAAATGCCGCCCGCGCTATGACGCCGCTGCTGAATGAGGCGGCTGGCTGGCTGCCTGCGTTCGTTGCGGGAGTGCCGCACGGAGTTCCAGACGTTTGTTCTGCGCATGCGTGGCTCCTCCTACTGGCGGCCGTCGACGCAGTCGTAGTGGCGGCAGTAGTAGCCGCAGCAGCAGCAGCAACGGAGGCGGTAGAACTCCCTCCAACCCCTGCCCGCCCCCCTCACGTAGATCCAGCCTTCGGTCTGGAAAACTCATTTCACCCCCGTCGTGCCCCCGTGCTCTTTCCGCTGCTGCCGGTGTGTCCAACCACCGCGCTCGCGAGCTCCCGACGACGCCCTCCAACACCTCCACCACCTCCACTACCTCCACTCCCCCCCCCCCCCTCCCCGCATATATAAAGGGAAGACGCACGCGGCACAAAGTGCGAAATCTGCGCGCAGCTCTAACCGACTCGACGCCAACACGAACAAGCTAGTGCACTAACTGAGGAGATCAGAGAAAAACAATCCCAGCGACTGCAGAAGAAGAAAGAACGAAACGAAGACAAAGAAAGGTGCGCACGCGATACGGCGCCTTCAAACTAGAACTTTCACACGAACTTCGAGCTTCGTGAAGCGGCAGCGCGGAACCGACCACGTTAGATTGCGTAGCACTGCCGCCGCTCCATTCTGTCCGTCGGTTTCATTGTTCGGACATTGTCGTTTTCGTTGTCGTGGCGCTCGTCATCGCGGCCATCGTCAGCATCGTCGATTTCGTATCGCATCGTGTTGGTATCGTTGTATGCCCCAGCAGCAGCAGCACCAAGGTTGACCGTACACGTCGGAAAATTTGCGAAACGCCACGTCTATCGCTATCCGCGGACGGGCAACCAGAGAGAGATATAGAGAGACAGAAAGACATTTTGGTTATTCGACAGCATTCGCAACCAGAAGAAGCAAACGTCGAGAGTGCAGCAATTGGAAGCCAGGCGGCCAAGCGATAATACACAAGGCCACTCTATACAAAAACTCGTCGCTGCCCGTCGCCGGTGAGTCACCAGCCGCCCGCATGCGCAACACATGTGCATTTTTGTACGCGCTGTTCTTCATTATTATTATTGTCGTTGTTGTCGGTGTTGTCGGTGTAGGTGTTGCTTTTATTGCACTATAAATACCTTTATTGTTGTTGCTGGTGTTGCTGTTGTTGTTGTTATTGTTGTTGTTGTTGTTGTTGCTGTCGTTGGTGTAATTGTTTTTATTGTATTGTGTATGCTGTCATTTGTATAATTGTATTGGTTGTGGGTAACTATTACGTTAACCGCCGTAGTTGTTTTTGTTATTCTTATCGTGATTCTTAATGTTTTTAATAGTACTGCTTTGTTGTTGTGGTGTGCGTTCGCGCTAAAAGTTTACGTGAGGAGGACGTTACTCGCCTCAAACCTGTGACTATCCACGCAGCCTAAACTGTGTATAAACGGTGAATATGCAGCCGTATGCAACCTGTGAGCAAAGTATCCATAGTGCTGTAGCCGTGAAAAGCTCAAAAGCACAGCAGCTTAAAACTACAACTATTGATTTTTACTGTAATTTAATTTGCAGTAGTGCTCAAAGTACAGGCACCAATCCTATGGAGTGCATTTAGCTCAACAACGGTTGCTATGGAGCCAGCTCTAGTTACCATACATGTGTGTATGTTTTCTATGTGTATGTATACTCGACTTTGTACATCAAAAGCAATACACTATCATAGTTTTTTTACCGCTGTATATATAGTTTAACAACTTATGTCCTGCCGTATTTTATTCAATCAAAATAGTCTCCCTCGGCAGATGTAGGTTCCTCCATCGATTTGGCAATTAATTAATTTAGTGAATGCGCTCAACAGTGAAGAGACAGCATTTCTTACATGGTTTTCTAAGGTGAACCTAGGAATAGATTGTGGTCGAACGACGCAAGATGATCACGTGAGTATGAAGGGTGCAGTCGTGTAATAGTGTAACGGGTCGCCCTCGATATGTGTGGCCTAACAGTGTTATGGTAAAAGTTATTTATTTGCTAGTATTGTATATACTTCTTTAATTTTACGCAGTGTTGACTTGATAGATCAACGGATATCAAACTACGCGACGAAATAGACAGACGTGCAGTTATGAAATTGATCGTGTTTTAGATTTAATTTTTGTTTTAGCTTAGCGGGCCTCGGGGCTCTAGCCCAGTTGACCAGCAACTGCCCAAAACTCAGTCGACAAAGCAAGCGGCCTGTTTGGCTAACACAATAGATGATGGCTTCAATAGAGATGACCGTAGCGGTCACCATGGCGTGGTCCCCGACGCGTTTTAATCCCATCGAGCGGGAAGCGTCTCCCGAAGTATAGAAGTAAAAAAAAGTTTGCGCACGATTTATACCTTATCTAGGTGCATTATATCTGTACCCACTAAAATGTTCTCACATCATGCAGAGTGAGAACTAGAGTGTTGTTCCCCTGATTTAGCTTCTAAGCACAACCAACTAGCTCGTTATACATTAGGAGCTAGACTCGACAGTAGTAATATAAAATTACAATAAACAAGCAACAAATCTCCTCGACAAAACGTGCTAACCAAGTGGACAAATAAGTTTTCGATTCGGCTTTAGAAGGTCGACCGTACGCAGTAGTACGCCAGCTACTGCAGAGGCTCAATGTAGCTTCGTTCATGACAGGAATACAGTCTCCATGTGCGTGGACAACATCACGCTTCAGGGTTTGGCAGCGACGCGTTCTAACTTTGCACTCTGAACATCATCGTTGTTTACTTCTAGCATAGTAAATTTTGTACGCATGCACCTACGATGGAGATACTATGCATTGTCTAACAAACGTTAAATATATATATATATATATATATATATAAATATACTTTTGTCTACGAGACTCTGTCGAGTTCTGTGAAGAGCTGGTCGCTAAAATAACATCTGCTGCCAAGGCCGTACAACCGATGCCTAGTATATTTCAAAACGTGCAACAAAAACTCTGCAGGTGCTCTTAAATGTGTACAGTTATTCGCGGAGAGGCAGTTTAAAGCAATTGCTGTACGATAATAAATTGCTTCTAAAGCTATCACAAATTATTTATCGGATGCAGTAGGTCATCTATGCGTGCGCTCAATCTCTACATTACCCGCTGAAGAATCTTAATGACGTCGCTATCACGCAAGCTCCCATCGTCATAGAAATGGTACCAACATAATCGTCAAAAATGCGTATTTGCTTGAATGTGCTAGTTTTGAGCGAGTGCTGTGATTGGTTGTAAGGATATGATTCGGAGATGTTATAGGTGAAAGATAATAATAGAACTTTGATTTTTGCGAGTCCTCTTCTAAACGACCATGTCGCTTTTTCTAGCCGGCCCTGTGCGTCCTTTATAATTTTCTTACAAACACGACGGTTTACTTAGTTCCTGCATAGGAGGACTGGTTGTCTCTCAATTGCACATTTTGTGCTTATATGTCGGGCAACAACATCAATATCAATGATTTTAGTAAATTCACTATCACTCCGAAACAAGACCTCAACGAGAGAGTGCTCCATCGGAAAAAAAATACTTGCTTTAACAAGCTCTACAAATCCTTTTGAAATCGTTTTGGTCACCCTGTATACAGAGTGTCCGTACAAAATAAGACCAACTTCAGGAATTTGGTCAAACAGGGTTAGAAAATCCGTTTTGGGCGGAAATGTTTCGTAAAGGAATGAAATATTTGTGAATATAGGGTGACTGTCACAGGATGAGTTTATAAAATGCGCGATTGTGAGAGAACGTATTACTCAACTGAAAAACCAAGCACATAGAGCAACTCTACATTGTCAGAAATATATTTGGCCTTAGCTAAGGCAGGAACTATTGCGATATTAACAAGTTTGCGATATTATATCATTGTACTTTTGCATGTTCGAGGTGCCCAAGTTTTCCATTACGCGTGCACAGCAAACATGATCAGACAAATGCCCATTTTAAATGAATAATCTGATTTTTTAATTAAGTAACGCGTGCTCTTACAATTGCGCATTTTTTACTGTCGGGACAGCCACCCTTATTTCACAACTTAAAAACAAGAAATATTTGCATCTCATTTCTAAACGAAATATTTTCATTGGCAAAAATTATTTTCTCACCGAGTTTGTCAGTCACATTCTGTGTGTATATACAGCGTATTTCATATCGTTATGTTTAGGAGGAAACGTCTTGTTTAGGAGAGAGAGTGAAATTTATAAAAGTAGTTAATATACCTTTTTCTCCTACATAGTTGTGCGAAACCTACGTTTGCGGGAGAACCAGTTAACGCATGAAAGAATCGATTATACCGGCCTGCTCGACGGAAAATTCTGCGCGACGGACGACACTTCACTAGCTTGCGTAGCAAAAACGAATAGCCAGATTAAGGAAAGTCATAAAAAGTCGATATGTTGTTATGTCTTACGTTAACGCTTTTATTTGTGAAAAATCCTAAAATGTTTCTATTAGGACTAAAAATGTACGTCCAAAAGACTATTCCCACGCAATAGCAAATTTTAGGCCAACCATTTTCGTACCAAAATGATGGTGCTGCCTTACGCAGTTGTCAAGCAACTAGGCCTTTTCGATAGCCATATCGAAAGCAAAGGCATGCATACTTGCATAGGGTGCATGAGAAAGCATAGTTTGAAGTTTGGTAGAACTCGGCAAGATAATAATTTTTGCTAATGAAAAGAGGGGGCGGAAACGTCTTGGTAAAATTTTACGGTTCTGAACCTGAAAGCTTGCACGTAAAACATAACAACTATGACTAACGAAAAAAGATTAGTTACTAGGCAACTACGTAACGCGGCACTATCACTTTGGTACGAAAATAGTGGGCACTAAATTTGCCATTGCATGAGAATGGTTTTTGAACATACATTTTTGGTCATAATGAAAAAAAGTTTCGATTTTTCCCGTAAAGGCGTTAACGTAACATATCGACTTTTTATGACTCCCCTTAATCTGGTTATTCGTTTTTCGCCACGCAGGCTAGTAAAGTGTCTTCCGCCAAACACGCCGGTATAATCGGTTCCTTCGTGCGTTGACTGGTTCTCCCGCAAACGTATATATTGCACAACTATGTAGGAGAAAAAAGCGGAATAACTAATTTTATAAATATCACTCTCTCTCCTAAACAAGACGTTTCCGCCTCCTCCTTCCATTAAGAAAAATTATTTTCTTGCTGAATTCTACCAAACCTCGAAATAAGTACATAACGATATGAATGATTTTGTATATATTGCTCTTTCAGGATGTGGCAATATGCGGCGCAGACTTTTAGAAAGTGGTGGCACTCGCTCAAATTGTTTTAATGAACTGGAGAAGGAAAAGTCTTGTTTAGAAGTAAAAGAAGAATTACTCATGTTTGTTTTACCGATGTGGCTGACCGGACATCAGTTCACAAAATATGCCATTAGGAGAGAGTGAACCTGCGTTATCGTCTGCGTAATCGGAAGAAAATTCTGCTTTGTCTGGAGCATCCTCACGTTGACTAAGGAAGGCTGTCAACTGAAAAGAGTTCACACAAATCCGAGTCCTGGGATTTTTAGTTTTCGATTTTTCACGTTCATTACCTTCAAAATGTATTATTGCCCTAAAAATCCGTTGACCAACTACAAGAATGCCCCCCACAGGGATCATTGTGGTACCAAATCGATGGTGGTTCGATTCGTGACATGATTATGACCGTAAGTTGTTTGCCCGTGTAACCCGGCGTTGGACCACCATAGGGTCCCGCGTAACAGAAAGGCGAACGTCCCTCCCCTGCTCACAAGAGAGCCCATGGGAGTTATACGTCGGTGGCTGATGGGTGTACATTCCCTTGAATGTATTTATTTTATGAGCGTAATGATAACATTTTAATGTCACGTAAAAACTCAAACATATGACTTATCACAAGATCTCGAGTTTTGCTAAGTTTGCTCAAATGTTCGCCACGTCCAGTCAGTGTTAAGCAATGAGGCATAAAACTTAAGATAGATAAGTTCCCCTACATTTTTCTAACATTATACCAGATCCAGCCGCCCCTTTTCACTTCTGCCGAAACCTCTCATTATATTTGACCGTTTACAGAATTTCACGGTAATGTTAGGTTGTGCCTCTTACACTCCTACTAAAGCTGGTATTGCCATGTTTGTTAGACTAGGCTTTACTGTAGCCGTTAAAGCAAAAAGCAATGGTTTATGCCCGTTAAGTGGACCCAAGGACACCTGCCAGTGGCGCAATATGTAGCACATTCTATTCAGCAGTAATCTATTTCGTTTAAGTGTCGGACGGAGAGTCGGAGTGCAATTTTTATTATATAACTTTTTTATGTTAGCACTTTGGAGTGAACAATTGTTTCCGTGTTAAGAAGAAGAAAGTCGGATTGCAATTTTTTTTAGCCAATCAAGTCAAACTGCACCGATTAAAATTGCAAATATCTCCCACATATATAAATATATATATATATATATATATATATATATATATATATATATACATATACATATGAATACATACAAATGTATGGCCAAATGAAAGCGTCTTATTGCAACTACTATATTTACATAAAATGCTCTGATGACTAATCATAATAATAAGTCTAATGTGTTATTACGCATTCAAGCGGACTTGAAAGAAACCCTACCATGAGAAGAGTCAATGTCGCCAAACCAGAAGGGCTTCATCGACGTCCGAGGTGGTTGGTCTTCCTTTGAAAGCAATTCCTTTCGGGCCAATAAAAAAATGAAGGGGGTAGTGACCAGAGACCGCGGGAAGGATTATTAACATAGTGACGAGACGGGCCTATCTGTTACGGCGCACGTGGTCGCTTGTACCGGTTGTCACGTGAGAGAGAGAGAGAGAACGAGATCGAAAGAGAGAGAGGGGGAGAGCGGTCGTGGCAAACGCAATGTCCCGGTCGGTATAAAAATCAACAGATCAGCTTCAATCTGAGGCCACCCAGAAACCACCCCAGAGGTTTTACAGGCCGTAGTCTCTCCATTGCGCCCACAATGGCCACTCGCTAGTGACGTCAATATCTTTGATGGACAAAAAAAAATTGTCGACCGTTTTATTTGCGTCGAATCTAACCGTGTGGGCAGTCCGCAAATATTAAATGACGGAATAGAACGTATGAATACAAACGAATACACACTCATATATATATATATATATATATATATTAGTGTGTTCTATTATAATTCTAATATATATATATATATATATATATATATATATTAGTGTGTTCTATTATAATTCTAATATATATATATATATATATATATATATACTTCCTGTTAATAAAACTATTTTTGTTTAGAAAGAAATATATATGAATTCCTATTCAGGTTTTTTTCTAATGTAATTTTGTATTTAGCAGTGTTATATTGGTAGTATTATAGAAAGCCATTTTAACACACTATTGCTAGATGCACAACCGCTTTAGTGAATATCTGCACTCATTGTTTATCTCATTCTTATGACCGATTAAATATTCAATATTCACGTCCTCTAAAATGGAAACCATGAAAAACAATTTTAGAGTCACCGGTCTAATATTTTAACCAAAAATCTATCCAATGGCATTGTTGCAGGGTTGTCAAGCTAGGTAAAAACTAAAAATATTATTTTTTCTCAGTGTTCAGTTTACAATAGTGCAACAATGGGGCATTTCACTGGCTGAATGATTTCTCATATTATTGTTATTTTTCTTTTCCCTTTCCTTCTCTTTCTTTTTAAGTCACGTCATCTAAAATGGAAACTATGAAAACCAATTTCACATTGACCGGTTCAGAATTTCAACCAAATACGTACCAAATGATATTCCGCCGTGGGACCACCTAGCTAGGTGAGAGAACAAAAATGTTAGTTCTGTGTGTTTTAAGCAGAGTATTTGCTCTCTCTCCACCTCCCACGCTTCCCGCAATCTTACCCGATGCGAGTTCGCGATTTGAAAACCCGCTTTGAAGGTGTGACTTTCGAGTACGTTGTCCTGCTCTGCAACGGGTTGTATTGTAGCCAGTTTTGCCACTATTCTTAAACGCTTACGCAGCAAACCGAGTCTGCGAGCTTGTTTGCTGTTACGTTCGACGTCACGCTTGCATACGTGCGTCCATTAACCCTCTTTTTCGAGGGTCGCCACGCTCTTGGGCTCTTTTCCCAGACGCTGCCGTTGTCCTCCTGAAGTGACTCTCCAGAGTCATCATTCGGCAGCGCCACGTGGAAGGCCAACAATGCCGTCTGACAACGTTTCTGCCAAAAGGAGACAGACTAGCTATCCTCATGCTTGCGGCTTCTGAACGAACGGGGATAGACCTTGCCGTTGGGGTCGATTGAGGAAGTGACCTCAACGTTGTCGACCTGTATCTAGAGACCTGTCCTTGCTCCAGGCACCACATGTGCTGCTGTTTTATCTCTCATGGATCGACAAGCTCCATTTTTTTGTATGAATATGTGCCATTGCGCGGTAATATTTTCTATCCTGACACGGAACGTTACCCTACTTTTCGAAAACCTGTTGGCAATATTCATTATGAAAGTCTAGCATGTCGGGATCAGGACAGAACGAGCTGATAATGTTTTCAAGCGGCCTATTCATGCTTGTTTGTACCGCATATAACAATGTACAGTAGAGACGCGCAAAATCCAAATTACAGATGGCTATGGAGTTATTAGTGTGCAAGTATTTTTTCACTAGAGTAAGTTTGACTGCAAGGGGCCAGTTTGAAAGTCAAATCAGATTAAAAATATTAAAGCTAGATTAGTTTTGTGCGGTACCAAAACGTGAAAAAAACGCCAATATATATGTAATGTTTTGGCCACAATTATGACTGGCCAGCTTTCTTGCAATCGAATGCAGCTTGAATGCCAATAAATACACCAACCTACATATACTCTAGTGTTAAACAATGTTACTTGGCGCTGATAGGTGGATTTCTTGCTTCATAGATGATTATACAAAGGAATACACGTACGATACGTAACTTTCATGGAAGAGCAAGAACCTAACCCCCGCGCGTTCTACAATAGACATTCATTAATCAAATTTCCAAAGGTCCGCGTTTAGGGTGTAGTCTAGGAGTTAGGAGCAGGAGACATACTAGGCCTTCCTTCGTTCGTGCCTTGGACGCTTCGTCACGGTTCCGGCATAGACAATAGGTAACAATAGGAATCTCTGCCGTATGAGCTGTAGTCCACGGGGCTTGCATGATTGTTGGTGCTTGAGCGCTTAATACTTCAGTTGAACCAATTCGGCTAGCTTTGGCACGTAGCGTATGTTGCCTGATTGAAAGAAGAGGCATTTTTGACTCGGTCCACATTTGGACACCACGCTTGAGCAATGAATAGTGGAATGATGTCGTTGGAAGCTCACTACAGCCTTGGTTTCAATCTTGCATATACTGTTCGTGCTTTCTCACCTTCGCTCATAATATACCTTATCTGATCGTTTAATACACATACACACACATATTTATTTTTTAAAATACAATAATGTTTTACAGACAACTTAAAATTATTTGAATTATTTATTAAAAAAATCGGTTTAAAATTATTTTCTTAAAAGACAATAATGTTTTACAGAGGATCGACGTAAGTCGATAGGTGTTCGTCGTCTTTTGGACCCGTTTCGCCCGCTGTTGCGACGGTAACTGGCCCATCTTTTTGTGGCTTTAATTTACCCAGAGGCCAGAGTACGCGCAGAACAAAATAAGTGTTTCAAACTCAGTTTTTACGCTCCTTCCATGCCTTCCTTGCATGAGTTTATGCCCATTACGGAGTAACATTAGTCGAAGAGCGGAAGTGGCGTGCCTCGAAGCAGTTATGATACGTATATATATACATATGTATATGCTTGATAATGCGTAGAATGAATGAAAGAGGTCGCCTGGCTATACTCTGAGGAAGAAAGGGCTGTAGAAGAACGAGCATACACTTTTTTACCTAAATGATCTCGAGAGGCCCGAGATTAGGTCACTCGTTTGAGATTAACGACCACGATCAATGTATGGCAATATCTTGCAAAAGCTGCTCGCCCTGGAATGAAGGAGTGGGCGCTCACTATTTGGGCAACCTATTATCCTACACCTACATCACTAGCACCAGCTACAACGACGACCAACCATGGCTAGAGACGCCAAGAGAGAGCAAACATAATCAAAATATTAATGATTGGCTATCAAAAAAGAGGCGAAACGCCTATTCGACTATGGTAATAATGTGTCTCTCCTGACTCCTGCGCGTCTTGGATGACCATCATCCCGTCGGCATCACGTTACGCGGTCTAACGAAGCAGGTTATTGCAGCAAATAAGAAAATAATAAAATCTTTATTGTTCTTATTAATGACGCGATCATGCAAGCCCTAGTTATTGAGATGTAATAAATGTAGTTTTGCAATAAAAACAATTGCTTCGCTTGCTCTGTTGTAACCTAGTCGCCTGTCCATTCTGGCGTTTACTTTTTATAATTTCAAAATCAGAAACCATGGAAATCGATCGAATCGTAGGGGGAACAGTCATTCATGTTGAATTCTTTGCTGTGAATGCAAGCAATCACCCTGGCCACTAAGAAACCTCGTTTGGTACGATTGTAACGATGGCTAGTACGTCCCGCTAGGCTAGACTGGAACGTACAATCCGCAGAGAGAGAGAGAGAGATCCGATACACAGACACATAATAAGGCACCTACAAGTAGCAAAGATTATACGCGTGACAGGGGTTACGGCACTACTGTCGAGAACCAAGGAGGAAAACGGACACGGTCTCTCTTTCGACGGTCTATTTGTTGCACCCTGCTGGTGACGTCTTGAAACAGTATTTGGGCTATTCGTAAGAAGCTTATACGCTGATCGATGTGCCTGTGGTGCGTCGGGGTCGTTCTGGTGCATGCGGGGTGCGTGCCGTGATCTGAATGCCGTCGTGTTACGTGTGACTTGAAGTGCAGGGTGGAGTGGTTCGATTACCTTCGTCTCAATTTAGTTCGTTCAATTCGCTCATAACAGTGAGAAGCATTGAGCAGACAGCATCCCGAACCCCGCAGCTAAACACCTCATTCTCGGCGACGGCGGCGGGGGCAAAAGCCCCCTTGGGAAGCAATGCATACACGAGACAAAATGTAATAATCAGTTTTATAGCAATCATATGGTAAATAAGTAATTTGTGGCGGCATAGTACCACTGTAGGGGCCTGGCGGGTTAGTCATCGTTGTCGTCTACCGGGACATCGCTGAGAGTCAGCAACAAAAGCTGTTGGGTAAGCCCTTGATGTCTCATCATGTTCGCTTATGGTGCCGCTCCCAAATACAATATGGGGATATATGTATTTCAATGTGCATGTCAAGCAAATAAGAAATTCGTTCATTCATCCTAATGAAGATAATGTTGAGCAGTCAACAAGAGCGAGAGATAAAAAAAAAAGAAAAGGCGTTTAGTCTCACACAAAATTGAGGTGGGACCACTGTTGTCAGATGCTCTGCACTGTCTGTTCACGTATGCTTAATCTGTACGTTGGAGCAGCACTTGTATCGTTACCCCTATATATATATGTCTGGTCCGTAGATTGGTGGATTTAAAAATAAGAGAACCGTTTCGTCTCTGTGTTTCATCTCGGCATACAGAGACGCCCAAATAGTCAAATGATTGCTTCTGTCAATTGTTGTTTTTGCAAGTTTCCGATTGCAACAAGTTTGGTAATTATTTGGTCGTATTGCAGCCACACATGGTTACAGCGATCTCCTCCAGCTTCAAGCCTTAGAACGCATGATTATAAAACAATTGCGAGTTTTGGCCCCGTAAAGCTTCATAAGTGATAACCAGCATCAGAATTAAAAAGTACTAGACAGCACCAAGGTTTAGTGATATCATTCGCTTATAAGTCATTATATAATCATTCGCTATATCACATAACTATTAGCATCATGACGAAAATATGGGTAGGAGTTGTTAAAAAGTAAAACATTCCTAGCCAAACAGGTATTTCCAGATACATACAGGCACATCCAACGACGGAAACGAATTAAAAACTAACCAATGAATCGTTTCTTTTCACTGTATAGTTTCACAAACTTGCTGGCGTTATCTCTGTCTCTCTTTCTCCTTATATATATATATATATATATATATATATATATACATACACTCGTACATATCAAGACTCGGCTTTAATATGCTTCTTATTGAGTCCGCACGCCAGTGTCATGGCACGTAACGTCTGTACGGCCTCTCTCATAATCGCCCTCATTAGGCTACTAGGTTTTGTCGCAACGGTCCGCCGATGCTCCCGATGTAGATCCCTCGTTCCGCGACCTCCAACAACGAGCTTGTGTCCTATCATCTGGCGGACAGCGCATGCAAAGCTTGCGTTTTTCTTTGCTGCTGCTTCATTTCTAGAAATCTCCAGGGAGTCCGGAGATCGGCATGATATGAGTATGCTTACTGCAGCTAATTACTCAACGTTATTAGTTTGCGTGGCGTAAAAAGAAAACTCTCGAGGGGCCTGCATGTATCTGTCACCATAAGGTTGACCAAATTGCCAAATGGTCCAATGCCGGTTTTTCTACAGCCCTGTCTGCCCTTTTGCCGGGTTCACCTTCGGGGACGGTGAGCCGTGCGATGCGTGACCTTGGAATAACACTTAGCCTTTAAAGAGGAGAGCCATAATTTCTTTGTGATCCTTCTAACTTTGCCACTGGCATTCTTTTAGGCCAGTCGACGGCCAGACGCGCCGATACCTTAGTCGAAGCCGTCTCAAGTAAGGCCGGGAAAAAAAAACAAAAGACATGTAAAAAAGATGAATCGGCCTCACTTGATTGAATTCGTCGTCGACATTAAAATAGTTGGAAAATGGGTTGTCTAAACGCCCATCTGCGCCTCTGTCCGCAGCGTAGGCGAGTGTTAAGAGGGTGTGAATAAGGAAGGATTACTCGTTGTTTAACAAGATTGATGAAAGCAACTATTTTGTCGGGATCTCCGCAAAGCCTTAAATATGATGGCTTGTGGCAGCAAACAACGTAGTAGCAGGACCCATCGTTCGCAACGGTGCACTATAACTAAATTATAGCTTCAACACGAGGCCAGGTCAAAGCAAGTCAGTTCTGTTACTGTCATAAATGAGTCAGCGGAGACTGCCAATTCCGTCACGGGCCAGCTGCCATTGATGTCTGTTGCTGACCTGTTTTCAATAGAGGATTTCAATTTATAAGAATACGGATTTTTTATTGTTGCTGCCTTTGTAGCTGCTGATCGCTGGCAGGCGTTATGCCAAACTGGCTGGTTAAAGGCCACGCACTATTACTACGTCTACTATTACTAACTCCAGGGGGGTAAAGAAAACCAACTTTTTGGCGGGAAAACTGACTTCTCCTCAATAGTCAACGTGGTTTACACGTATTTTGTCGGTTTTAGCAACAGTAGCTTATTTACTCATCCTATGACGCTAACTATAGGCGCGAAATTGCTTCTACATACTGCGAGAGACTGCGATGGAGAGCTTCTTCGAGCCGGTCCTTCATCACTGCATCCATGGCGTGTATGCATAAGTGTGCATAAGTATGATGAATGTATGTTAAAGCTACTAGGTACAATACTACAAAATTACTCCAGAAATGTATAAATTAATCGAAATGTAAATACATTTACGGTATTGTCGTGAGCAAGGTCCGCGATATTTTAGTAGTTTTGAAACCAGGGGGGGTGTTCTAGGTAGCCACGTCCAGGGAGCACGGGGGTTAAAGAGCAAGGGGAAATCGAGTTAGTTTTTTTAAAAACTTAATCCGAAAAAAAGCGAATTATGAGCGCCGGGCGCTATCGCGATGCAAATACAAGTTGTTTTTCAAACTTTTGTTTTTTACTCTGGATTGCCTTAAGCGATTGACTTAAAACTTAAAAAGAGTTTAAGTTGTATTGGTCAATAATAGTCTCATGATGACTAACAAACCATGTGGCGATCTCCAATGTATGCATTGACCTTGGTGACTTGGTACCCATCCATGAACAAACGATACCACTCGTAAACTTTGCTTTGACACTAAAAAAACACACACTTTCTAGCCTAGTTGCCAAAAGCTTTTTGCAACATTTACATGATTGCACACACTACACTCAGCCCATCAAAAAACGAGTTGGCAGAGGTACCTCTTTTCGAACGTGTAATACAAAGATTTACACAATTGTTTTTCAACTTCGGGCGTCTGCTCAGCTATGAACACACTATCGATGACAAAAAAAACTCGGGGCATACAGGTCGTTTTTTTGGTACGTCAAAATATCATACACTTTTTTTTAACACACAAGCTCATTTATACAGACGAGAACTGGGTTTAGTACGGCTACTTCGTGTAGTCGTAGGTGCTACTGCGACTACTTCATGTACTACTTACTTTTAGTACTCTGCTTAGAACTTTGGGCTTGTATTAACCGAAAGCTCGGCGAAATCTCGCGTAATTGTGCTCGATTCGTGTGCGGAATCAGGGCAGAGCTGCTTTGCTTCGATCGGCCAGAACCGGTCGGAAGTGCGAACGCGACAAACTTCCGCCCTCGGAGAGAGAGACAGACACGGTCAGACCCAGTCTTCAACGGCCCAAACAGCAAGGACCCTTCATTGGCGGTGTCAGCTGATAGCCTATCAGAGAACGCAATAACACGGGCAACAACAACGACAAAAACAACAACAACGAAAACAACAACAATGACACCACCACCACCAACAACAACACAGCAACAATAACAACAACACAGCAACAACAACAGGGATAACAAGGACCACAAGCACAAGAAAAACAATAATTTGATAAGTCGCAAAGCCAACGCCGTCTCACGCCCGGCGTAGACACGCATCTGCATAAAAGATACCAAGTATTCGTCGAAGTAAACAGAAACGATAGCCTTCAGAAACTTAGCAATTATCGGTCGACGTTATGAAGTGTCACCTCATTTAGAGTAGGTGGCCGAGTATGACTAAAACATTCCAGCATTGCGCTCGCTTTGGAACCAAATTCGCATTCGCCTAGTGTTGCATTCGGCAGAGAGAGAGAGCCCGAGCAAAGGCTTATGCAGAATGTCCAAATGAGGAACTGCTTCGTGCTCTCCCGACACGCGCACGGAATTCTCACCAACGGGATAAAGCCGCGGGACGAATGCTCGAAATTCAAAATATGTCTATCAGGTTGCTAAACATTAGGTTGTTATTAAATATAGCATTATTGTAGCATGTTAAACATTATTTGCGTTTAATGCGTGTGCTAAGGTTAAATTTGCGGCGGTTCTATTTGTATATTTTTGGCACACATTGTTGTCGGTATGAGGGACAATCTGTTTTTTCTGTTAAATGTTTTTACCTTGTTGGGGTGGCAGGGAGAGTGACCGAGACCGCAGCAGAGATAGCCCACTTAGACTTTGCTATGGAGCTTTGAGATACGAGCGAGAATGGCATGCACTGGCCAGTACGTACACAAAAAGTACATTGTGCATGGCTGCCATCACTTGGTGTGATCGACCCGAAGATTTCACCAGGTTGGCGACCAATGCCATTGCCGGTTCCTCTCGTGGACGTTTGCTAAATATCACACAGCGAGCTGCCAGACGCATCGGCGGTCATTACGCCTCTTCGCCTGGTGGGACGGCCGCTAAAGTGTTCAAATACCAATATTATATTTATAAGTATGTGCTATCTTGAGATGCATACATATTACGAAATAAATATTCATAAGAAATGTCTTGCGCTTGATTGCGGGTTCAAACCACCCTTAAACAAGTGCTTCAACGCCACTACTCATAAATAAATTAGGAGAGCCTCATCTAAAACCTACATGTTGGTGCTGTAGTATGGATTGTTGACCGTTGAGATTGCTATAGATGTCTTGTCCTGTCTGCGGAACGAAACCGAAAGTTAGGCAGTTACCGGACGGGATACTCACCGACGCTGATGATAAGCGGATACATTTAGTCATGAGGGTATATGATGATTCCTTGTCCGGCGGCAAAAAGAGGCGATTCGTCTTCGTATCGGTTGCGTTTTCTTTCACTCGCAACCCGGCCGAGCCCAGCCCAGCCCCTTAACCTCCCACTCACCTTCGGCTTCGGGGCGGCCAGCGGTGCGCCGAGGCAGACTCCTTCATTAGCTAGCCGAGAAAGTTCTTCAGCTGGCAATGAGGTGATGATTCTTGTCGCGTGGACGTGATAGCGCGACCTGCCCTGCGACTGTCTGTCTGTCTTGCGTGGAATCCACATAACAATGTTTATTTGCCGAAGTCAGTCGGTACGCCACTCCAGCTGGCTTGGCATTCTATGCGAGATTACTTCATTACGACCGCGGCCGTTTGGCGCCCTCCTTGAACGTCCGGTCGTAATCCTGCGGCAGCGCAGCGTGGCGCCGCAGGGTGGGGTCACTGGAGAGAAGAGGCATTGGAGGTGAGGCACGTATTTGGTATCCACAGGTCGGCTGCGCGTCCTGATCGAAGCCTGTCGACGTAAGTTCACCTCACCGCACGGCAGACGTCCGTAGCGCCGGCCTGTACGTAAGATCGATCCTTGAGATATTTGACCTCAATATGTGCGAAAGGAACGCGAACAATACACCCGACATCTCCTAAATGAACCTACCGGTCGCCTAACGATAATAACACGAAATCGTTGCTTACAGCTTTAGGGAAGCATGGCAAATCGCCACGCTTATCGCTTAGTTTCTTCGAACATAGAACAAGGAATGGATTGTAATGCCGACCGCAATATATATATATATGCCTACAGATGTGTTGATCACGATACCAAAGTTACCTTCTGTACTGGATATTCGTTTATTCATTATATATATATATATATATATATATATATATATATAATATTTTTAGATGTATGTGTATACACAAAGATATGTAAGTATGCATGCGTTCCAATGTGTAAATATATATGAACGATATAGGCACAGCTATTGTAGTGTTGTACGTGATACTGTGTCTTGATCGGAATATTAAGACCGATGCTGATATTCCGGTACAGGCGATATTTTACGCTACAGAAAAATGTTGGCCTCGATGTATGTATGACTCGACAAAATCTGGACCGCATTTGTTCCGCATTCACAGAAGCGCACAAGCAATGCGTTCGCCTTGCTCGTTGCTGCCTTTATTTTCCTCACTTTTTCCCACGTTTAGTTCATCCACTAACAACAATAACGACAACAACAACGACAACATCAGCAACAACAACAACAGCTGCACCATACCGCTTCGACGGCTAATTAGCGGGGGCTGTTGGATTCGGAATTCGCTCGAATCGCTCAAACCGCCTCGAAGCCGTCGTTGTCTGTGGCTCGTTGAGGTCACAGCCTAAAGCAGCCGAACACACTTGGCAGATCGGGTTGATGACCGGGTTGATGATGATGGACGTGTTGAAGGTGCTCCGATGATGGTGAGGATAGGAAACCACCATGATTTCAGCTGATGACGATTATTGACGGTGGTCACGCGCTGGCCGGGCAGCTTGCATGAGCTATTCAGTAAGAGTCAACAACCAACCTCTCGAGTTGACTCACTCTTCAACCCTCTGCGTCAACTACGGATTCAGGCGATGCTGTAATAGCTTTCAGCAGCAGCAGTATAGAAATAGAATAGACGTGGACGTAATGGCGGCAACAGGAGGTGGTTGGACAAGACGGAGCTGGCCAACTGCACCATGAATGTCAATGATAGCAGATGACTCGCCGCGTACGTATTACGTCAATGATCGACTAAAAGAACTCCATACCGAAATATTTGTGGAGCTTTGGGTGCTAATGCACATGTCACTGCTTTAGCTGCTGCAGCTGCTGCTGATAATGATCATGATAATGACCGTTCCCGACTCTTACCATGATGATATCGGTCGCTTTCGTTAAACCCACCAATTAAGGGCAGACTTAACAAGCAGAGCACCGGCCAGGCACTTGAGTGGAACCGAAATTCAAACGCCCGATGAGAACTTATTTAATGCTTCTGGTCGTGCGCGTGCATCTGGTGGTAGAGACGATACGCTCAAAAATGGACAATGAACAAATTCTCATTACTCCCTAGTAGTCAAGCTTTCAGCTGTTCCTACTGCAAATCATTCAAATGTATATGTAAGTATGTATGTAAGACATATTTAAAAACAATGTTTTTTTTATTAATCCTCCTACATGGTTTTATTATTTTCGAGATCGCTCCTGCCCGCGGCAGTGCACACGCCATCTCTTTTTCTATTTTACAAAATATTTAAGAAAAAAATCCGTAGAGTTGAAAAGGAAACAATCAGTAACGAAGTCAGTGTACAATACAAGAGTGCGGCGGTGCGTTGTGATATAATCCAAGCGTTGTTTAGCCAGACCTCAGACTCGCACAATCTTCTTACAATTTCGCGGTAGTATGTTTTATTGACCGTAGAATGAGGTGGCAACAATTCGATTTGGAAGATATTTCCCTTGTAATTGAAAAAAAAACACAAACAAAATCTTGGTTTTGGATCTGCTCTGACTGAATTTCTTTGATCGACTCTTCTTGGAAGCACCACTGAGAGGATCGGACTTTGATCTCGATGTCGTAGTCTCATACCCATGACTCGTCTCCTGTAATTGCTCTCTGAAGGAATCTAAGGTCAACTGATCTATAAAATACCTCCAGTGTTTCAGCTATCCTCCCAATAGTAATTCGGCGACTGTTGAGTACGATTTAACTACTTTTTGCAACGTTTTATTCTATTATCGATGTCGAAGGCTTTCCCGAGCGGGTGTTATCTTCGGTCTCTTTACGTCCGTTGCAAAATCAACGGTATCACCTACACACAGTGTTTTGGAACACTGCTTGATCACCATTAGCCGTTCGTACTATGTCCGTCACTTTAGAACATAATACTTGGTTTTTAACACAAAACTTGATGCAGATTCGTTGCTCCTCCATTTTCGGTTTCCTCCAAATCATCGAGCCTCTATTTAAATTTGGCTTGTTAGTAGCTGATGAATAGCTTATATAAATATATATATATATATATCATCTACGTTAGTTGATCTTTGTTTGTTGTCTTTGTAGTAGTACTACTATTTTTTAGTGTCTTGTAGCGCCTTTAATATTCAGGATGCTGCATTCCCCTGCAAGGTTCGGTACGGTAAATATAATCGTATTACTCATTGACATATTAATAAAATGTGTTCTACTTATTTCTACGAGCCAGGAGAGAAAACATTCTTGTTTTTTGTTATGGCACAGAATCACACCACTTCGACTACGCTGCCGGAGGCCTGATTGCCATTTGGCTATTTTATTTTTGAAAGCATAAATTCGCTTGCCAGACAACAACTGCTCGCCCACACGGGAATTCCCTGACGAATCCATGGGCGCAGCTTTTGGAAACAAGACGTCTTCAGAAGAAGAAAAAAAAATTGATGACAACTAGATGAAATTGTTTCCACAGCGTACGTGAGGCACTACGTGAGTGGGCCTATGTTGTGCACTGTATGCGTAATGCATACAGTGTTCAGACCGGCCGCGGTCGCACGCCTGAGAGGGCACGGGCATCCGAATTCTGTTGCCGGTAGGTATAGGTTACTCAAGGCATGAACCTGTGTGTATACATACCGATGCAAACCTACCGGCGCGTAGGCATCACGCGTGCGTGCATGACCGAGGGAAAATGGCGACGAGATTAAACCGAAGCTGTTGATCTGCGATGGTTTTCTTTGGCGTAGCTGGTGGAGCTCCGCATCAATGCACCTTTGCCGTAGCAATGTGCAGTATTAGCCGTACGCACTGTTTTCATTTCGAAGAAGACTACGTTTTCGGCTCTCGGCGTATTGTTGTTGTTGTCCCTCTAGGGGCTTTCGGAGCTTTGTTTTGACCGCGATTGCAATCTTCGTGCGTCAACGTGCGCACGCATAACAATATATATATATATATATATATATACATACATATATACATATATATACATTTATACATATATATATATATATATATATATATATATATATATATATATATGAAAAAGCAAGTTTTCCATTTCCTTCGAGCGATCTTCTGCGGCAGTCGTTGTTGGCTTGTATTGGTCATAGGGGTCACAGTTGTAGACGTGATTCGTTATTCCGCCTGCTTATTCTTGCTTTTTTTGTGTTCTATTAGAGAGCATTATGCGCTGTGTGACTGTCTGCTATTTAACCGACTGACAGCTCCACTCGCGGCTGTTCTAACGTAATTGTATGGCAGGGCAATATAAATAGACCGGTATTAATTACTAGTAGACCACTGTAGCAGCGACTGAACACCAGAAGCAGCACTATCAGTTGGGGGTGGGGGGGTAGTGAAGTGTCGTCGCCGTCACTAACGCCCTCATCATCATCATCATCATCGTCTGTGTCATCTTCGTCATAATCTCAATCACATATGAACCTCATCATCACCTCACCACCACCCCCGTCATCCCTATCATCAAAGCTAACAACAGTCGCGATCCTGTGATGAAGTGTAAGTCTGTGTCAGGGAGGGGGACCTGCTTTCCTTCGCAGGCAGTACGGACTGGGAAATAATGCTGCTTAAGTGCTAGTGCACAGCGACCGCTCCATCTCCCCCTCCCTGAACCCTATTGGCCCAGCCGGATGTCGTTAGGACACCAGAAGAAACGGCTGGGGCTAACTAACGGGTGGGATTACAGAGCTGTATTGTCGGAATGTTGGCAATATCAGAGGCGAAAAACGGCTACAACAACGACGACAACGACGACGACGACAACGACGACGACAACGACGCCGATGACGGAAAGACGTGCCGTCAGCAAGCATGGGGAGGCGGCGTGACCTGGGTAGATGAGCGGCACGTCGCCGTAGACTTACGCTTACACGTTTACCCCATGCACGCATATACAATCGCCATTTCTTGCTTCGTACGCAGTTCTGAAATGACGTCGTCTCTTCTGTCAGGCCTGGTGAGCAACAGCAGCTGCAGAGACACCCAGAGATGTCATAGCGGCGTTCGTTGAGCGAGGTTTTCACTGCAGTGACACATGTCGTGTGGGCGAGTGGGCCAAAACGAGAAAAACTCCGCCTAGCGTGTGTCATATACGTAGGGACCGAACTAGGATTTGCAATTGCTGTGGTAGAGGTTGAATGTATTTTGCATTTTTTTTCTGAAACTATAATATTTAGTTAGGTTTCGATGTAATTTCAAACAATTTCTATACATTTCTTGGGGTCGATGGGGTCCATGCATTGAATCAGACGTCCAAATAGTGTTTTTCGATTTTTTTTTAGCACAATCAGACATTTAAACCACGCCTTTCTCTAATTGTTTAGTGTTTTCGTTTTTGGAAAGAGAAAGAAGCTCTCACAGCGCAATTCGCAGCAGAAAACTGCGTGCTTTACCAGCTCCAGATGCGGCCATCAAAACCTCAGTGTTTTTAGCCTCGTGGGCTAGCGCGTTGTCGTGGCGGAGAAACCGTCGCCATAGAGACGCTTCGAAACATTTCTCTTCTTGTGAGTGCAGTGAAGACGATTGGTAGGCATCTTGTAGTAAAGCAATCGCCCGTCACTGTACCATATTCTTCTAATTCGCCATCACCACAATTTCACTCCAGAAGGGAAAAGGTGGCGACTCTTACCTTGCCAGCCGTTCGTTGACGTTTCACTTTTGTGGGTAGAGCCGCTCCAACGCCTGGCCACTGCTAGCACCCCGGACTTGAGTAAAGCGTCATAAAAATGTATCCCGGTCTCGTCATCTGTGACGACATCTGTCTCGACAACAACAAAGGTCCCGCGTCCGTTTTTCGTCCTGAGATAAACCACGAGGTATCCGCAGCAGCAGCAGAGAAAACGCCCTTTACTGAGTTACTTTTTTGCTACTCATGTGCATACCACGCTCAGTTATATTGCCGCCTCGCCCTCCCAAAGAAGACCTAATTTTGTTAATCTCATTGAGTTGAAGTCTCCGTAGATTTCGCCGTAACTCTGATGTTGCTGTTGCAGCCACTGTTACAGCTGCACCCGACAGGTAGACTTTAAATATAAAGCATTTTGTCAAGTTGAACCATTGACTGACACCTAGTACTCTTGTTACTTTTTGTCGTTACGTTGCCACAGTTGTTAGTAATAATTTTGTTTATTCACCTAGATTGGTAAATTTACACAATACTAAACGTGTGCCGTCCAATCATGTTAATTGCAATAGTTGTTAACAAGCTGGTGTGTAATTGCATACATTTCATTACGTAAAAGCGGTGGATATTAACTTCACCACAGTATTTGCATAGACATTCGTTGATTTGGGAACTACACATTCGTGTTATTGTTACTGCCGTTTTACTAGTAGTTTAAATTTCACCGGTATTACTGTTAGATAGTTTACTACAAAAAAATTTGATTACTTGCGCTTATCTGTCTAAGTTTCAAGCAGCATGATACAAGAGAAGCGATGGAAACTGAAGTTTTGGAGAAGCCAAAGTTAGATAACTGTGTGGCTTTCTCTCTGTTGTACTCGGTTGATATCAATAAGCTGTTTGCTCAATCAAACGAGACTCTGAATTGAATTTAGACAGCCACTCGATGAAAAATCCAGTTGGTCTCTAAACGTTTGTTTGGCAGCAGTAGCAATGAAATAGGTCCATCTATTATCCAAATATCTATAGATAATGGACACTATAGATGTTCTGCTAACAACTAGTCGGCCAGCCGATTGATACAGAAGAGTGGCATGCCTAACTGCATTTTCTTGCGCCCATGGAGGTAACAGTGTAAGGGCAAACGACGTGCTTGCGCTTTCGACTGTGCTGTCGCAATGAAGACGTGACCATATGAAGCTTTTTAAATTTTTCGGGCTGACTCTCAGCCAATATTTATCGTCCACGGAACTGTTGCTCACATTCCTTCATAGGCGAACCCCTATAAATACAAATGTGCAACGGTGGGGTTCGAACCCGCGCTCCGATGTGTCTCCTCCGGTTGCGAGGCGCAGACTAATGCACCGCTGTTCGACGGGTTCGACGACCTTATAAATCTGGCGTTATGTTTCTAATGTTTTTGTTTGAGATTTGTCTAATCATCTCAAGCTATGTTCCAGAGAGTTGTGCACTATTATTAACAATTAGCCATGCGATTTTTAACGATTGAGCCGCCGAATTTTAAACATGTACGTAATTTCCACAATTATACAAGTAACAATAGCAAAGATGGCAATGACAGCTGCTGGTCTGCTAACAATAAAAATAAAGCGTACAAGCATTTCACAACCTTACCTACAACTAGATATGTAGCGGTTTAGACAGCCATCCTGTCACATAGTTACCACGTCGCCATAACAGTAGAGAACCTGAAAAAAGGAATGTAAATATTTGCCAACGCATAAAAAAGCGTTTTAGCCTAGACATGCCTCTATAACTGATGGGATAATGTTGCGCAACGCCTGTTAAGAGAGACGTCTGCACCGTATTTATCACTGGCAAACCTTTGATGGTATTGGTAGCTTTAGTTTTCAAAATGGTTTTGAATTTGGCCGTTAAGAACAGAAGGCACCTACTGTACTTCGAGATATGTCGTCCTCATGCGTGTATAATATTCATGTCCAGACTGCAAACAAAGTCCAAGTCAATGAGCTCAAATAGTTCCAACAAAACCGGTACTGTATCTAAATCTATGACCTGTAGCAGACCTAGTTAGGGCATCTGCAAAGGAGACCGTGATTTTGGACGTGACTTCGGCGGGACCTTATTTTGCGGCTTGTAAACCGGAACGATTTTTATCACATTGCCAGAAATGCGCCATACTTACCAGGAATGCGCTGTGTTGACAATAGGCGTTGTAGAACACGTGGAGCAGAGATCGAGAGAGAAAGAGAGAGCTAAGGGAGAGCGGGAGGAGAAAAGCATTTTAAGCAGACTTTTGTGTCCTTTCCCGTAGCCAACAACAATAACGACGATGCCGCTCAGGGTTAGGCTTTTGTGCTGAGTAACAATCGCCTGATACCGATCGTCATCGCCTAAATTCGGAATTTTCGAAGGCGACCAACGATATATCGAAATTAAGATACGAAATGTCTGAAAAGTAGGACCGCGTATCGTCATCACTATAATCGCAAGGGGGTTAATTTCCACAAACATTTCTAGCTTAATTTCACTGTACAAACTGAATATTTTTGCATTTCAGTATGTACACTGAAATACAAAACAAAATCAGTGCAAAAACTGAAATTTTGTACAGTTTCTAGACGCTTGGTGAGCGCTCAACAAGCCGATCTTGTGTCACAATTATTCGTTTGGATCCATTGTCATAGTAGATCCCTTCTTTCAGCGCAAAAAGGCTAGACCTACCTAGGTAAACACCTTCTTGTCCGCTCATTTACACTAGCAAAGAACGTGATTAACACAGAGTGTGCTAGCCCTAAAGCGATCATTCAAGCTGACAAAATAATTTGTGTTTTTGCCTCTTTTTACTTTATATATATATATATATAAACAAGGTCTATCATAACAATATGTACTTATAGTATATTTTTACAAAGGTTTAGTAGAATTCGGCAAGACAATATTTTTTCCCAATACAAGAAGAGGGCGGAAACGTCTTGCTTAGGAGTGAGGATGAAATTTATAAAATATGCTATTCTGTTTTTTCTCCTACATAGTTGTGCAAATTCTACTTTTGCGGGAGAACCAGTCAACGCACGAAGAAACTGTCGGCGCGTTCGGCAGAAAATTCTGCATAATTTGAATGACACCCGACGCGACAGGCAAATAGCGGGAATAAGGAAAGCCATGAAAAGTTGATATGTTGTTAGGGTTTACTTTGAAACTTTCACCCGCAGTACCCCCAAATTTTGTCGTTACGACCCAAAATGTACGTCCAAAAGACTATTCTTACCAAATTGAATGCCCATCATTTTCGTACCAATGTGATAGTGCTGCGTTACGTAGTTGCCAAGCAACAGCCATAGTTGTTATGTTTTACGTTGAAGCTTTCGCGTTCCGAGTTGAAAATTTTACCAAGACGTTTCCGCCCCCTCAAACACAAACAAAGGTGGGCAGTAAATTTGGTATTGCCTGAGAATAGTCTTCTGAGCGCACATTTTTGGTCTTAATGGCGAACTTTTGTGGTTCTGCATGTGAAACTTTCAACGGAAGACATAACAACATATCGACTTTTTATGACATTCCATGATCTTACTAGACTTGCCTATCTGGGTTCGTCGACTGCAGAGCTTTTACATTTCAGAGATACAGCATTCGAGACAAAGCGTTACTTGAAGTGAAGAAGCAGTCGCAGGGTTGGTGGTTGTTGTAGCTTATTGTTTCTGAAATAAGGCAGCCTGCCCCCCGAAAACTCTGATTATTATAGAGCGGCCAACCCTCCTTGCTGTGTGAGTTTGCCCCTCTCAATTACTCTCGGCAGTAGAGCGTAGGTCTAGTCAACCATGGGCGGCGCAGATTCGACACGCCGTTGAATGCAACCAGAGAGCTTCGACACGAGGCACATAAAATTCTTCTGTTTTTTTATTAGCAGAATTAAATCACCGTCCGAATACATCCGTTTGGGCTCAGCGGCCTGAACAAAACATACTTTGCATGAAAACATCAAGAGTAGATTTTTACAACGAGTAGAAGTCGCCCTAGTCCAATTTTTTTTTCTTCAGTGCTAACCACCTCGCTTCGAAGATGACAGGCACAACTTTAGATGCAGAGCTCCTTATCGCAGTAGACAGGCACAACTTTAGATGCAGAGCTCCTTATCGCAGTAGACAGGCACAACTTTAGATACCTACTGCGATAAGGAGCTCTGCATCCCTAGTCCAATGTAATTTGATTCAAATCTGTGAGGTTGTCTACGAACAACTTACTCATTCATATGTTTCTGCTTCAAATGATTTCGAGTCGACCTCGCAAATTTTACAAGTGGTCTTCCAGTTACTCATAGTTTACTCAAGGACTTAACGTTGACGCTGGATCATAAAAGCGCTCTCGGTTTTGGCAGTATCAAAATTGTATTCGTCGCCTGTACATGCTAACTCCGTTACGTCCGTCATGTTCCTCCATCAGAATGCATATATATATATATATATATATATATGCTAGTCATTATGATTTAAATTAATCAGATACCTTTAAGGAGTTACTTGGATGGATGCTAGTTAAAATATATAAGAGAAGACTTATTTATACTTAAGATGAACGTTCTAATTGCAATAGTGCCGACCGTGCTCTCGTTTGTCGCTTGACCGGCATGCCCAATTAATTACATACTCTACAAGCATATGTCAGAGATTATATATATATATATATATATATATATATATATATATATATACGCATTAAAAAAAGAAGCACAATAACTGATTGCACAACTTACATTAGAAACAGTATAAGTTACGATATCTATCACGGGAGAAGGTTATCTCGCCAAAAAAATCTCCACCAGTCATTCCCATGGGGCTTATGGAGGCGTCGCCGACTGCGTCTTTACGTTCACGTGGCGCGTTAGTCTCAATACGCAAACCTTCTATCGAACCCGTAGCACCGTGTTTTCGGGTCGGGTTCTAGGCGTCGTATCATTCAGATTGAGATTCTCCGAGTTGCGCATACGCATGTCGGCTGCCGAATGATGCTCTCGACGTGGTGCGATGCTGTGACGTCAGAGAAGTACGCCCTCTATTTCATACAAGGGGTAGCAACATGATGATTCCCAACAGGTGGAAACTCGTCGACGATACGACACTAGAATAAGGAGATTTAGCATTCTTCTTCTACTTTTCCGCAGTACTTGGTTTCTTCCATTTATCATTTTGTATACATACTCCCTTGTACTGTTACAATGACTGCTTCTCTCTCTTTTTCTCTCTCCACATATACATATATATATATATATATCATCGCCCTATCGTCCATCGTTTTCTTTCCTTGCTGTTTCATTTGCCATTGCTCTTTTGTTTAAGCGCTCCTAGCGACCTTCCTACATGTGCATACACGCGAGCTCCCGCAGCGACATACGGATGCATCCATACAGTGCTACCTTCTTCTTCTTATTCTTTTGCTTCCTCTCCTATCAGGTTGTTTTCACACGAAGGATGTATCGTATTTGACGATATGGTTGAACACAGTGAACTGTTTCCTTGAACGCCGTCTCACATGTAGGATTTCGCCACTTCGAGTTATTCTACCACTGAACCACCGACGCGATCATTTTAGAAATATGCATGCTGTGAGCTAGTCGTAGTCTGTGCCAGTCGACGGAGCGAACGAAAACCCAGGTAGATCGGTGTGAATCAGATGGTTGCAAGCGAATCTGTCAATTTCGGTTTTGAACTGTACCTCTCACCCCACCTCCATGAACCCTCCGGCGCCACACGCAGATCTTGAATCTTTATCTATTTCGGAGTGCCAATTGGGCTACAGACTTACAGCCAGTAACCGAAGCCTTATGGCGTGTGTTGAGAAAAAATTGTAGGGAAAGTACAGTGCGGTTCTTTCCGATGTTGAACTGCTCCACCGCCGTCTAGGTAACTTGGAAAGAGCCCAGAGAGAGACGGCTAGAATCTAACGGGTAAGGGCAGGTTGCTGCACGTCATCGTCGGCAGCAATAGCTGGGGCGGGGACTTCAACGCCGCTGCCAACTGATTTGCCAAAATCTCTATAACGATGCATATATATATATATATATATATATATCGAAAATATTGTGATTATTTATTAATCATTTACAATACGTTTGCACACTCGGCAGTGCTCGCCTTTATATATATATATATATATATATATATATATATATATAAAGGGTGTATAGAACCTTTTTAATAATGGATTGTAAGAATTGTAGAGCTCGTTAAAGCCAATATTCTTGTCTCTAAGAAGTCCAGTTTTGGAATGAGAGTTTTCCTATACAGAAACTAAGCAGACCGTAGTGTTTGTGAGAAAATTCTGCTTCTTCCGAAGAATATATACGGCCGGTCAGAAGATGCGACATATTCGCTTAGAAGAGAATTCGCAAAAAAATGAAGTTATTTATTAGCCTTCACGCCAACTACCTTAAAATATTACCCTACGACCGCTCACACATTCAGACAAATGCGCATTTTATGATCTTTGATGATGATTTTGACGATTATTTTGGTACCAAATATATGTCAATGCGAGCTCGGGTTGCGGAGTAATTAAGATTTTTCGGCGGGATGTCCAGATTAAGTGCATGTAAAACGACTGTGTAGCGACGTTTACTACCGCCGACATGTCGCGCGACAGTCGCAGCGCGTCGCCACACAGTAATTTTACATGCACTTAATCTGGACATTCCGCCGAAAAATCGTAATTACTCCGCCAGTGTCACCAATTGTAGTATTTTTACTCTCATTCCGAAACAAGACTTCTTAGAGACCATGTTCCATTGGAAAAAATGTTTGCTTTAACGAGCTCTACAATTCTTACTATCTATTATTAGAAAGGTTCCATACGCCCTGTATATATATATATATATATATATATATATACGTGTTAAAAAGGAAGCACAATAACGGCTTGCTCAACTTACATTAAAAACAGTATAAGTTGTAAAAATGCCAACCAAACAAACTGTTCAATGCTAGAAAGAACACGTATGCTTACTCGCTATCAACGCGAGATAGGCTGAATTTGGGCAGCATACCGCAGCATTCACGTGCGTGTTCACGAGAAACAGACAAACAGCAAATCAACGCACTGACGCCGATTTTGTCGACGACGACGACGGCTTGAAGTGGCATCTTCAAATCTTTACGACTTTCATCTCTTCGGGCCAGTCGGCAGCAGACATAAAGGCAGAATGAACGTGTTGCGCACACCGTGTGCCTACGCTTTACCATCATCCCTTCATCCCCCTTTAGCCCGCAGTAGGCATATCCACACAGACCGCATGTACTATGCGCTGCTACGCCACCAGGATATAGATCGATAGGCCGATGCTGGCCCAGCACCAGCTGCAGTCATGTTCTGTTGTTGCAAAGAAGCTAACACGCACCAGATTGCTGACTGTTTAACTGAGTATATATATATATATATATATAGGAGTACGAGTTGTGCACCTGCCGGTTCTGCCTGCAGAGGTGTGCCAAGTACCATGCAGTGGAATGCACAGCGCTGGACCGAAAAACGTTGCACTACTTCTCTCGTCGGAAGCGTGAAGATGATAGAGCTTCATGAAGAAACATTTTGAAATGCATATTATACTCAATTTAGTGAATAAACATAATTGTAATATATATGTATTATATATAATATATATATATAGATATATATAGATATATATATATATATATATACATATATATATATATATATATATATATACACATATATATATATATTATAAATTATATATACTATATATATATATACCTATATATATATATACACATATATATATATATATATATATATATATATATATAATATACTATCTATACTCTACTATATATATATAATATAGTATAAGGGTGTGGGTGCCTATGTGTAATACATCTACACGTGTCGTTGTAAGCATGTACGCTGCCCTTGTGGATTGCCCTTCGTGAAGACGCTAATCTTTGGCGTGCGCCTGTTTAGATTTCGTGCCGCACGACGTGTAGTGGGTGGCGACGTTCGTTATTGTTGTCTGTAGCGTTGTTACGTGTCCTCGGCGCCAACGGTGGGGCTGATTGCGGTCCTTGGTGGTGGTCGCGCCCGGTGGCGTGGTGGGTGCATTCGCCTGCGCCTCGCGACCGGAGGAGACACGCATGGGCGCACGGGTTCGAGCCGAACCGTTGCACATTTGTATTTATGGGTGTAGTCCGTCTATAGCGCAATGCGAAAAAGCAGTCCCGTGGACGTCGCAAATCTTGGCTGAGGATCAGCCCGAAAAAAACTCCTTTGCTGGTTGTCGCAATGGCGGTCTCGATGCTGATACTGCTGCTGCTAGTTGATTTGGTTGAGATTCCGATACGGAATGTTCGGATATATCAGGAAACGGAAGAGCGTCAGACAAACGTTGCTCACCACAACAGCCTTATAGCTCGCACTCGTCGCCGATTTTTCCGAGCCTATCGACTGTGAAACCGGGATCCAGCGCGAATCCAGCCTATCAACGGCATCAATTCGCTGATGTCGTCGCGTGTAACGTCTCGATTGGACCACTCCTTCTCGTCGCCTTCGCCTACCTTACGATCTGTTGTGTTTCCCATAGGACGACCACTGTGCATATATATATATATATATATATATATATATATCGTTGCTCAAATTCAAAGGACGGCCGACGAAAAGCACCCATCGATAATACTTACCCGCACTCTCCTTCAACGGTCGCAAAGGCTGAATACGAAGTCGACAAAGGCCGAAACGAGTGACTATTCGAATGTGGGCTGATGGGCTCTCTCTCTGAATCGAATTCATGACGCGTCTTGTAACATTGGTCAGCTTTCACGATCGAGTCGTCTTTATTGCCTCTGCGTACCCCAATCATCCCAGGGCCCTTCTTTTTGTCCCGTCTTCTTTCCAAACACAGTGACGACAAGCGCGCCGCATACCAAAAGAAGAAAAATGGCGCCTCTACGAATCGCTAATCCGAGTAGATACACTGTGCTTAGATAAGCACGGGCGAAGAGGACGCATAGTTCGGCTGGGCCCTTCCTCAGAAGGGGGGGGGGGGGGGGCGAGGGCAGACCGACTAGAAACTCAGTGACTAAATGAGGTAATACGTTTTTTATTTTTTATTGCCCTCCACGTACGCTCTGACAAGGCGACACGCAGGCTGGCGGCACTCACAGGCAGAACTGGTGGCGGCGACGACAACGACGACGACGAATTTCATCGCTAATGTAGTTTCGTTTTGACAGAGCGAAAAGGAACAGGGAGAGGTGGGCCGAATAGACAAACGAACACAAGACCGACTGGACGACAGCCGTCATGAGGAACCCGGACAACTGCGGGAACAGACTCGACCGGACTGGCCCACAAAAGTGTCGACGGCCTTTTCAGGCTTCCACTGAAGGTCGATTGCGACAGACGACAGAGAACGCCAGGCAAGTCGGCCAGGAGATCTTACAGTGACGGTCTCATGCAGCTCAAATCCTATACTCGACTTTCTTGGTGCACGCGCGCGCAGAGCATCGAGGAGCACATTTGTGTCAGACCGCATTCTGCTGATGGGCGACACAGCTCTTCGCGTCGTGCTCGGACAACAGAGACAACCTGAAACGTGAAAGTGCAAGTGTACCCTCAGTAAATCAAAAACTCGAAATATTCGAAAATGCAGGAATGCTCTGATAAAGAGAGAGAAGAATGCTCTGGCAAACGACCCAATCTGCCACAACGAACCAATATAGATAGCTCTGATAGCCCGAAAAGCTCTCACAACTCGAAAAGTAAACTAGTGTGTGTGTTTCTCGATAAATGTATACAGCAATCATTAGACGGGGTTTTGTCACGCCTATCAAACAACCACACAATATGACATAACTATTTAAACCGCTGCTGTTACAGTGATAGCTTATGTTGGCTTTATTTATGTGTCTAATTTGGGTAAACTCTAGTGGAAGGAGGACATACCTTTCACCTATAAAAGTAACTGTTTTTCGGCTACGGCTGTATGCTTTATAAATGTTAGTATTTCTTGGGCTAACATCGCTAATATTATTTTACGTGATTACATATACAATGTTTGTGTATATTACACACTAAACAGCAAAAAAACACACCCTATATATATATATATATATATATATATATATATGTTTCCGAAATGTCTGTTCACGAACAGTTCAAAAAGGTATTGCTAGGAGGAGTAATGAATCAGTCGACTGGTCTGACAAGTGAGACAATGAGTATATCATTGTCGATAGATGGCGAACGAAGCGAGACGTTTTTGTTTAGGCCGTCGGTCGTTGTCGGCCGTGGTCCAGGTTCTGGCTTATATCAGGCCAACCTACGCTAATCTCATGCTTTACCTGTTTTGAATTTACAGCATAGCGCATCTGTCGACACGAATCTCATACGGCTGCGACGTTTAGTGCAATGACTATCGATCTCCGTACGTCGGTCCGCCGTCAGTATAGACTTTTGCCCGTTCCGCTTTTCAAAATATCCAGTTAGCTCCACTGAAACTGCGCCAAAAGGGGAGAAAGTGGATAATGGCCGAATATTGTGCGGCTACGATGAAGGCGGATCACGCTTGTCTCGAGTACCTTCGTTTCGCTATATATATATATATATATATGTCTGTGTGCGCGTGTTTTAGTGCAAGCGCTGCATTGCTACCTCTTTGTAATCTACACAACTTTTTGTTCACTGAGCACGCAAAGAATCAACCCACCTCAAACTAACCTACGTACTACTGAGCCCCACAACGCCAGCATCGGTATTCATGGTCGTTGTCGTGGTCGTAGTTCGTACTTTCAACTGCGAGCCGTCACTGGGCGTAGGAAAGAAATGTATTTTGCAAGACTTAGTTCGGCTGGACTGGAGCAACGTGATCCATCTCCGCACGTAAGCCGAGTCCGGTGCGGTGGCCGCAGAGCCGACACAACAAATTACTGCTCTCCTCCAGATCGGGGACCGGGAGGGCCGAAAACCTCGCATGATAAAAAAAAAAAGGCAATCGCTGCCCACTGTGACGCTGCTCGCATGCACGTCGTGGTCCCGCTTGCCATCAAATGCTTCAGGCTTTGGCGTACCCTGCCGCAAGCCTCTTGCCGCAAGGCATCGATCATCAGTAAAAAGCAAATTTGTGCTCAGCAGCCTTACACACGTGTATTAAATTAGCTAGCGTAATCATATGTGGCTAGAGTATACATGCGCGCTCTGAATATTAAGACGGACGCGTGCTCTGTCAGACCGGTCTAATAGGGCTAGAATTATTCGTCAGTAGAAGCAGAACTGAGTTAGGTAGGTAGGTAAATACAAAGGAGTTTAGATTGTCCGTCACGTCGATAGAAGGCCAACTAAGTGCAGCGACCACCACCACTTCTGCATACGGCGGTAGCGCCAGCGAGCGCAATCGGTAATTTTATTTTGCTTTGCTACATTGTTACATAGCCACGCGCAGCTGAGATTCTGCACTCGTCGCTCGTCGCACTCGCTGTTCACGTGTTATCTTGTCAATGGCGTTGGCAATTCTGGCCTACATCTGGCTCAGTTCGACGCGTAGAAGCCATCGGCACCAAGCGACGAGGACACGTGCTTGATCACGATGGGTCGTGTCATTCCGGGGGCATTTGTTCTGCATCTATTTTCTTCTTCTTGTCTCTGCTTTCATCGCTTGTTTTCATCTGCATAGGGTACATAGGACAATGTATGTATATGTCGGCGTCGCCATGGTAGACGGGCACTTTAACGGATGTCTTTGGAAACCTCCTCCTAGGCATGGATCTGTATATATGTATATATATATATATATATATATATAAGGATGTTCGCCATCGCTCCCTGTGGACTAGCGCTTCCCTTTCAAAACAATTCATCAGCCCGACAATGTGCTGTTGTAGTTCAGCGGGCGACGATGCCTGTCTCTCCCGGGAGCGGGGCACATGGATCCAGAACGACAATCCCGAAGACGAGGAAGGCGGCGTTTCGTGCAGGATGCGTGTGCAAAGATGGGCAAAAACGCCTACGAACACTCGGCGAACAGTTGAGCGCTCGAAGACAGTTTCCGAAAGTAACGGATATGTCCTCGCCGCTAGGCGCAACTCTCACGAGGATCAGTTGTAGCCGACCCTCTCAAGTTTTACAAGCCTCGCATCTGATCGGCGGATATGCGACACTGCCACTTCTCTTCGATACTAAACTGAGACAGATCTGTTACAAAGGTCAATAATTAGTATGGCCCAACTGCAATGCGAGCTCGTAGGGCCAGCAAGTGGTATATATATACGAGTATATATTCGGCAAAAAACGCCAATGTCCAATGCCAGGGGCCAGTAGAAACCGGGCCGTCATGGGCCAAAGTTTAGCATTCGGCAAATGTCAACTGGTGGTCTAGTCGCACTTACTTCACACAGCAGGACACCGAAAGGCCGCCCGAGCTTGCTCGCCGCCCCTATGTTGAACAACTCGAGACGCGCTAAGTATATGCTTCATTATGCGTTAAGTCGCTTTTTGCGGCCCACCTTCCAGCTGGCTTTGTCGTCGTGGCTGTGTGTTTGTTGCTCTTGTCATCGTGCATCGTCATTGGTGTTATCCTCATCCTCTGCGTGATGTCGTTGATCTGATTCGTCATGAAGCTGTTCTTGCTTACGCCCGCCCGGCCGCTAGCCCGTCGTGGGTACGTCTGCTCGTCGCGTCTCTACATTCGGCGTTGTCCGACCCGGCCCAGTCCAGCCCGAACGGCCGGCACTATTCATTGTCATCCCATTAGTCTAATACGATATTCGACGGTACGATTCGGTGCGACGGGCGCGACACCACGTCCGTCCGTCCTCAACACGATACGAGGGACTTAATCCTGATCCTTGGCTCCTCGACACCTGCACCTTCTCCTTCTGCTCCACCACGCCCGGGCGTCTGCTGAACTGATGTCGATCGGGACGACGCACGTCCACATTGCCACCGTGTTCGGCATAAGCGCCACTAGCAGAAGCAGGGGCAGCAGAACAAAGGAGAGAAAAAGACGAGAAAAAGAAAAAGAAGAAGATAAAGGAACAGTTCTTATTGACTCGGTTGTTGATCCATCCTGGCTTTGCTGGCTTCGTGGTTTAGTGTAGACTGAACTGCGACGTCTTAGTACGCGAACGCGCTGTCGGCGGAGCCACAGAGCGACCTGTCTTCTTCTACTTTTTCAGAGAGCAAACGAGGGGTCTACGATGACAACAGCAGAAACGACGACGACGACAACAACAGCAGCAGCAACAACTGGGAACAGCGCGGCAGACACAACAATAACAACTACAGTAGCAACAACAACAGTAGCAACAACAACAACAGCAGCAACAACGACGACATTGGTAGCGTTAGCACATGAGGCGGGCGCCCCAGTATCACCTATCGGAGACTGTCCGCCGCACGCTCTGAGTTTAGACTCGGCGCCTAGAAGCCTAATTTAAGAAGTACGCAGTACGCAGCGACACTGCGAGCGAACGTCTCTACTAAGTCGATTGGACGGCCAGCCCAGCCGGACTGGTCGCCATTGCCAGCAGCACAAGCAGCAGCAGCAGCAGTAGCGGCATCGCTGCTCTCTAGTAACTGTGGTCATTAGCAATAGGGAGGAGGCGTAGAAACGGACAGAGTTTCGACACCCAACAGGGATCCTTGCACAAATACATACATGGATGCATGTTTATATATATATATATATATATACACGCCACCGTTGTTTATTATTAACAGGTGTCTGTGTATAAAACGCAAAGCTTCGGGCGTATAACAACACGAACAAGGAATGCCGTATACATGCAACGTAGTACACGTAGATCATGCACATATTAGGAAAATTCTCTGCCTGAATGTGGTTGGTTTGCTTCCTTTTTCTTTTTATTCAAAACACTGCTCGCGCTAAGGCCTTTCGGACTTGATTGGTTTAGTGCCGCGTTGGTTAGCACAGCATGTAATCAAGAAGAGAGAAAAATACTCCATGAGTATTGGACTTAGTAAAACATTACCTGGATGGCTGAAATATCGCGTGGAACGCAGAGTTTTTCATGTCTTTTTTTTAATTGGAAATGTACAATGGCGACATGAAGAGTTTGTTCGGCTCGGCAGGCAGCTTTCCTAGCTGAACCACTCGATATGAAAAATTATATTCAATTTTATGAACAATTAAAGTTAATAAGATCCTACATCCGATCTGATCCGAGCTAAGAGCCTTTGATAAAATGTTGCACCGGTTCAAAGCATAGAACACTGGCAGCTCGCCTACCCATTATTTATAAACGTTTGTAAGGTTACTAAATATTACTACTAATGTCAACTGAACATTTCACTTTTGTGCTAAACGTTTGCATCAAAGCCGGGCCACTCACACAGGCGAAAAGCGACTCCAGCTAAAGCGTCATTCTGTAAAATTCCTAGTTTACGAAGATCGCCGTTGATGTTTCACCACAGGCACCAACACAGTAAGACAGAAAGGCTCCACAAACGCATATGCCTGCAGCAGTAAAGAGATTGATACACAAGGTCGCCCTGAAAGAGACAAAACCCATCAGACATGCCACGAACCAATGCTGCAGCTTACCAATACCGCCTGTATATATATATATATGGAAATGTAAAAACCTATGCAACAGAGAAGCAGAAAAGCGAAATAGTATGCAACGGCACCTTAATACGGAATGTATTATGCGTATGCAAAATGCAGTCGCAAATAGTATAACGGCCGCCTTTCGATGAATCTCCGATCTGAACAGGTGTTTACGAGCACTGGAGCAGGACGTATGTCTCTCGTCGTATGTCGCTTCACTTGTATGGTTTATGAGCGCAAAGAGACTTGAGCTGGTGGCCGCTGGTGGTTCGTTGAGTTACGGTGCGGTTGGGCAAAGTTAACACGGAATGTCATCCTTCTGTCGCTCTCATTTTCAGATTGAGTTTCGTACGTACGAGGAACAAAGAGGAAGGCGTTAGGCGTCATATCAGACGGCGGTGATTTGCCCCATACAAACGGCTGACGTTGAACGTAAATTGCGGCAGTTTTGCACATCGACACCGCAAGGATGGTGGATCTTCATCGAGCTCTGCTGGCCTTCGGGATTGTCACCGCAGTGCTAGCGGTAACCGGCGCAATTGCTTCACCCATAGGTGAGAAGCCATGCCGCTGCCACAAGGACTGGTGTGGGGTGGGGTGGGGAACCCCCTGTATATTTCACCATGTGAAAACGGATGCTATTCTACAATTAAAACAACCTCCTTAACCATATTTTTTTTCATAAAGATGGGGATGATAGTCATATCTAGGATACATTGAAGTCCCATTGAAGAAAAAACAGTAGTCCTGCACTTATTTCAGTTGTAACCAACCCGTTTTTATAGTATCATACAATCTCAAACATCTCTCGAAACCTCTAGTTTGCACTCGTACACGGGTTCGATCTCCAGCGTTATACATTTTTTGTTGTGAGTCCGTCTTACGAAGCAATGCGAAAGCAAACCCGTCGACGTTTAATGCTGGCTGAGAGTCAGCCTGAAAAAGTTTTTTTAAGTGGGCACAAATAATCGATTATACTTTTCAATCAGGGGGCTTCTCGTCGAGTAGGTTCGAATAGACACACGTATTTTCAAATTTGCTTATATGTAACCGCATATACTTTAGATACACTAAGTTGGCTACGAATTGCTATATTTCAGAATTTGACGTGTCAGAAAACCAGGGACCGTTTGGCGAACCACAGGGAGTCCAGAAGAGATACTCGGAATTTCTTGGAGGACCAGGAAAAAGATCCATGGACAATGGAGACGACGTACCCGTTAAAAGGTTTGGAATATATATATATATATATATATATATATAAGATCGAAAAGTTTGATGAAGCACTTATAAAAATTAATATTTATGTCATCTTCTAACGTGTTCTTGCTTATTTCAAAAGGAGCTCCCGCTCACAACAATGCATTTTTTCGCACTCTTTGAAACATTTCTTTAACGCGTCGTTCGGATCCGCGTCGAGTTGCTCCTGCGATTTGTTCTTTATCTTCTCTACAGTCCAGAAGCGTTGACCCTTCAAATGTTTTGCTATCCATGGAAATAAAAAGGTTGCAGCGAGCGAGGCCCGGCGAATAGGCAGGTCAAAATCACAGAAATTGAATTTTTCATTAAATGATCCAAAATTAGTAACGATGTGTGCGCCGGTTCCGGGGGCAGACAACTACGTTTTTATAGTATTCTACGTTCGGTCTAACGCGGCCATGGTTAATTTTTTAGGCTTACATGAGGCTTTTCTTCTATAGTAAAACGCAAGTGCTTTTTCCACACGTCTGATGTGAGCCATTGAAAAACTCTTGTCTAATGTTTTAAAGAGGACGTGAAACAAAACAGCACCAAAACTGGCAGCAACAGCAATATAAATGGATATATTAGCAACGGAGTAGTCTCCCTACTGTAGTAGATGTTCATGTAGTAAGTGAGTACTGCCTGCCAATCCGTAAACTTTATCAGTCTTTTATCAACCTGCAAAAGCGTCTGACCTGGTCACTAATCAAAATATAAGAGGACCCTTAATTCGCTGATAGATAAATAGAAGTTCTAGTAGTAGCCAGTTTTATGGAGGGTGAATATCCTCCCTAACTGTTTCCTTTTCTAATGAGGTACGAGACTGTAAAACCACCTAGTGTCGCTTAACGAATCTAAGTGTTTTTCATTCAGGACCCTCTAGTAAGCCCGAGTTCAACGTGGGGCCTATACCAATTGCTGTTGCCGCCGCCGCCGCCGACTTGGTATGCTTCAAGATGGGTTGAAGCCCAATGGTGTGCCTAGGACGACACTGAATTGCATTCGACAGTTGTTCTTCTCCTTCCACTAGACGCGTGTCTTGGTTACATTTTACAAAAGGGAAACTGTTTAATCATTGCACCCTCCCAATATTCTCAGCAGCGAACTCGGACAGCGTCACGAGTAAACACAAACATTTGATAAGATCAGTCAGCAAAACAGCAATAATCAATAATGCGAAACATGCACACGGTTATATCTGGCGCCCTCTAGAAATGACGGCACACAAGCTCTTCTTTGCCAGCCCCCTCTAACTACATATCGAAAGGGATGACCAGGTCCAGAGCAAGTTGGCACATGCTGCAAACAAAAAGAGTGCTTTCGTTACCTCGAGTAGACTGGCCGGCTGACAAGTACGTTTAATTATTTTGATTCCGGGTGATCCGGAAATCCTCCAAAAGACCAGGCCTTACCATTTGACGGGTTCTGTGCGTTCCATGTCGCGATAACGGGCGGCCCGCTCTGTGTTGGCAGAACGAGCCGATCAAAATGACCGAACGGTAGATGACTCGGTCTACTTCCAATTATTTACTTGAATTTTGCTGAAGCGCTTGGCGATGTCGGTCAAACCATATATATATATATATATATATATACGCGCAAACTAGAGGGGAAGCCATTCCTTAACCCTCATGGACATTTTCTACCTTGTCCTATAACCTCAATGCTCGAAAGGCTGCGCATTTCAGAACACTACTGACTGTAAGCAAGGCTGTGGCGATTCTGCAGACCAAGAAACTCTTATGACAGGAAAGCCTTAGCCTAACGGTTATGCACATAAACGGTCTGTGTACATTCGTGTTTCTTGAAGAGACTGATACGTAGTTAGGCCTAACGTGCACTAGTTTGGAACGTGCACCAGAGAAATATGTTACGGCTGTTTACTTCGCCTTCCCGATGGAGAACTTCTCTACTGTGCGTACTCGTCCGTGCAAATCGTTTCGCATTATTGTCATTGTATTATTACTATTATCATGCAAGGTATGCGAATTTTTGCGTTTTTTCAAAACCGCGTCATGCTTACAGTACAACCGCTCAACTTTAGGTTTGCACGCCACAACGGTACAAACCCAGTTAGTGCAGGAAACATGGAGACACTGAACGAAATTGCGGTACCTGGCGTCGTTAACGCACCAAATACGATTGTTATGACGTAGCAGTATGAAACAGCCAGACGTTCGCAATTTTCTTGCGTTCACGGTTTTTCTTTGGCTCCGAAAAGGTGTGCATCAAAATATCCAAAACGACTGCGAACCATAATAGATCGCCATGGTGTCTAAACGTTTAGTCATTTTGGATTGTCTATTAACGTGGAAACTCATCGGTTTTGATTCGAAGCGACCTCGATCTACCTAGTCCCTTGGAAGCCACTTTGTATTTCTATATAGTAGACATTGCCCACACAAGACGCGCTACGATCAACGACGGTATGTGGGAGAGTGGTGAAACATAGACACGCGTGCGCAGGGGACAATTGTCAAATTCATAAAGTGTGCTGAGAAAATTCGCTACTTTATTACTCGCCTCAGCGACCGTCGCTCTGCCTAAGGCTGAACTTGCTTGCATAATGTCGCGCCATTGGCGTGCTAATCTGCTGCGAGAGTCTTCAAGTACCTCGCTCGGATTAGTTGCTTTGTCTAAGGGATTGTGATGTTAATTAGACTCATCACATATATACAGTGTATACGGCGTTATGTGGAATTTCTGATGCAGTTGAGTGTATCAATCCCGCTCCGAACTACGTCTAACATCAGGCCAGCGCAATAACCCGCTACTCTCACCTATTTTACGCGGCCGCCAATAGCAATAACAATTTGGTCAGCAGGTCAGCCGGTAATGTCTGCATCGATAACGTTTTATGGTTTCGATTTGATTTCACCATTTCACCAGGTATTCGGAATTCCTGGGAGGTCCAGGCAAGCGGTATTCGGAATTCCTTGGTGGACCCGGAAAGAGGAGCCGCCAGGAGAACCTACGCAACATTGCAAAGGCTCGCGAGGCTCTTCGAATGATTCTGGCTGGCGTTCGGCCCCAGGACCTCGAGGATAGGAGATAAGGATCCGGCCCACCGCCGATATGCGTCCAACGCGAGATCCCTGCTAGGACATCGAAATCGAGCATCAAATGCGGCGATATACAACCATTTATATAGATTATATAGATTGTCCTTTCTCTGACTAGGTGCCGCAACTTCACAGACTCCGCTTCGGCAGATCGCAGCCAATATGTATGGAAGCGGGGTAAGAGTTTACTTAGCCAAAGCATATTGGGTTGTAACCTTGGTATTGAGAATGCATGTCCAAGTTCGGTGTAAGAATTCTCCTCGCATTAGCATTGCACAGTGGTCACACAAGATAATACTATAGCGATACTGAGACTATTATCTGTAGAATATGAGCGTGACATTATGAATCTACTTTATTCGTGCTACTTTTTTGCAATAAATTGATGCACCTCACTACGGTTAGTTACGACACGCAGGATTTTCAAATGTACTTGCTTCCCCGAGTTCGACTTAGTCGGAACATTCCAGAGTAGTTCGGCGAACTATCGCTTTACATATAACACTATTTAGCCGTATTGTGCCCCCAATCCTGTGTGTATTTGATCGCACGAAGAGACCAAAGATATGAGAATATAGATAGATAAGTAATTCGAAGATAACACAGGACAGATACACTAGATAGGTGAGTCGAAGACGACGAAACCACCGTTGACGCTGTTAACTAACACAAACACGACGTTAACCGTCAAATGAAAGAAAAACAACAAAAAAAAACTGGCGAATCGTAAACGTTGAATGGCGGACGAATCACGACGACGAAGAAGAAATGGAAGTCGAGGAAGTGAAAACGAATCAAAATCAGGCATTTTTTTGGCGAATTCAGCATGCTCGGTAAGAGGGAAGCGGACGTCAGAGAGCAATCAGTGAGGTTGAGAAACGCCTCGCATTGGCACTTCGACAACACCCTGCATTCCACTACAACCCCCACGCCCGTAACCCCATTTAGTATCGATCATTCATGTACCCTAACCGTCCTGGTGGCTTTAGCCTAGTACCAGCAGTGAACGATGAAGTCGTTACGCATTACGCCCTGGTTACTTCATCTCTCTCTCTCTTTTGATCTCTTTTCTCTGTGACGAAAAGCGAGCCAAAATGGCGGCGCCGGCGGCGAACAGAGGCGAGAGACTCCTTCGTTGTAACTATGCGTTGACCCCTATACTATTGATAACGAAACTGCTACACGTACATTCGTACACGAACGCCCACGTGCGTACAAATATATATATACATGCATACATACATCATCACATACGTATTACATACATGCATGTAGACAGGACGAGAGTAACGTGTCAACCACGAGTGATCATCCTAGAATGAAGAAAGTGTTCATTATTCCCATACTCGTAGTTCGTAGCAGAAGCAGTAGACGCTCGGTAGTAGCAGTGGTAATAAGTAGATCTCTTACGACACCCGGGAGGTAAACCAAACGGATCAAAAGACAAATCAATAGAGAGGCTGGCTGTCCAGTGGTGTAACAGTGTTGTTGTTGGTGGTGGTGGTGGTGGTATGAAGCTGGTGATAATGAACATGAGGTGCCGTGCCGTATGAAGCAGCTGGCCGAGATCATACATCGCAGCACGTGCGCTGCTAACAGTTGCGGTGGGGTTGAGTTTGTCGCAGGTCATGTCTCTTTCGTATTTCTCGTCTACCTAACGTGCCTGCCGAGACAAAGCGTGACCGACACGCTCCTTCTACACTACACTGCACTATCACGTGGAACAATGCGTACAGCAGCACAAGCGTGACGGGGCACGCGTCCACGTGTTTGCACGCAATACACGTAATACGTACCGTACAAGTCGTCAACAAAAACCGTCGGAGATACATCCGCTCATGGACACGCACTCAGACACGACATATATTCGTACCCTATCGTTAAGTGCCATGCAAACATACAGACACAAATCATTGTATTTATGAAAGCAACGGCGGCGGCGGCAGCCTGGCCCACAGTGAACCCAGTTTCAAAACGAATTCTACTGAGCACCTCGCGCTTTGTGGTAGGCAGGGGACAGGGCAACGCGACTTGACAATGAACAATGCTAATTACTCATCTATTCTGCCTAGATATATATATATATATATATATATATATATTCGTTTACACTCAGTTACACCTGTACTGATCATTCACGTCAAGAGTCGTAGTCAGTGCGTCAGAGCACGCAATGCAGATTGCACAGGTGATGTGGAAGATAATAATTATATAAATATGAAAAAAAAACAACGACGACGAGAAATCCTCGATAGATGGTGGTTTAAGGGACAGAAAACCTAATGAAAGATGCAGACCGCCGGCAATGAACTGTTACCAACGTTGCAGCCGCGGTCACCCTATCGGAACAGAACAGACAACGAACGTAGTGGGGTGTGCTTGCAGGCTTGACGGGGAGGGGGGAGCAAAGGATTGCTTGGGGTGAGGTTTGGTTTGGTCTTGGGGAGGAGGGGAGGTGAGGTAGCGGCTTGTCTATGAACGCATTACGCATGCTTGCCATCGGTCTGTTGTTGGTTGTACGAGCGCTAGCCCAGATTATCAAGACGCAAAACGTCGGCGACACCACAACGAAGCTGTGGTTTGACCTATCGGTGGTTGGAAGCCAAAGAGAGAACATCAACCTCAATAACAATAACAACAGCAACAACGGTATTATCGACAAATGAGGAGAGAAAAAGAAAGGAGGGAAAGTATGAAAAATGAACACATAGAGCAACGATAACAAGAACATCAATAACGTCGCGAACTGTACAATAAACGCTAAGTCAGCAAATATCTACTGTCTTCATTATTGTGCCTAGTGTTGTTGTCGTTATATTTAATTACTATCAAGGGAGCCGTATGGGGGAAGTGCATTAGGTTCTCGCTTTTTCGTAACCACTGCTGTGGCCTCAACAACGGTTTATGTATCGCTCTTTCCAACCGTATCGGGTCCGGGTTGTCGTCTATTCGTTCTAGTCATTCCTAATGAACAGCAGCATAGGCAGCGGCAGCAGCAGGTCACGGAACTTACTGGAGCTCTCCGGACATTCATCGGTGATAATCTGAGGATCGGGTCGATGACAGTCTGCGCGGACCCTAGACCGACGGCAGGAGTTCCTCGACGAGGCGGCGCCGGACATGAAGCACGAAGGGGGGGGAGCTGAACGCAAAGGAGGTTTTCGACGGGAATTCCTAGAACTGTGTGCAGAGATCCCGATGTACCTGCAGCTGAAGTCTAGCCAGCCAACCAGTCCTCGTTTGCGCCCTATACCTTTGGCGGCATTCACTCACGTCGTAACACATAACGTCGCAGAAGGCTATTGTGGCAATGCCAGCAGCAACAGCAGCGTTATATCTCTACAAGACGTCTGCACAGGCCAAAAGCCGCTACCGCCGTCGCCGCGTCGTCAACGACACCTTAGGAACGAGATCAGCATGCAGATAGTATGTCTCTCCAGTTCTACCAGGCATACAAACGTACACCACCCGAACACCTACACGCACGCCCACATCTGCACATAGACAATGGTGACGACCGACGGCGATGGCACACCACGGCGCTCACGTGGTGGGATATCTACAAGGGAAATACATCGGGCGGCCGTTGCCGTCCACCTCTTCCTACCCTATCCCGGGAGCCCTGGAGAGCCCTAACTTATTCCTATGTCCTCACAGTCATTAGAAGTAGTAGAGAAGGGGGGCGCCAGTGGGGCAGGAAATACGAAATAGCTATACGGCGGATTATGGGCGGCAAAATGTAGCCGCACGCCGACGAGATATAGTATTGGTGAAGGACGATATTAACGCCCCGTGCGCACTCGCACAGATACACTCTCACACCATATAGACCGAGGGTGGGACATAGAACGAGGGTGTTGTGACCTGCGTCGACGGCCAGCGCAGACTAAAGAGGGAACGGCTGAGAAAAAAAGACGGTCCTGAAGACAACAGTCCCGCCGCTAGCAGAGATACTGGGCCGGTAATTGTAAGCAGACGTCGGACGCTATCGATCATCAAACGGCCATTACTTCTTATCTGCCAGCAGGATGGACATTTATTGCTAGGCGTTGCCTTTTGTCCATTCCCAAATAACAACAATTTAGCAGCAGCAGCAGAGCAACAGCAACAACACCAGCAGCAGTGGCATAATAAGAAACAAGAAAAGCAGCAACGTCTTCATTGTGCGTATCAGGACAAAAACAGCAGTAGCAGTTGGAAAAACAACAATAACATCGTCTATTATAGTAGTAAATACGATGTGCCCTCATAAGCGCAAAACCTTGAATAAACTGCAAAAAAAAAACAAGCAGCTAAAACAGGTAATCATTGCTCACTTTTCCGGACAGATAGAGTATTACGTAGAAGGCCAGGGTATGTATCAGGACGTGTCTTGCTAGTCACGTCGTTTGTCACGTTTGCAATATGCTCAATGCAAACGAGAACTTAGCATTCGCAAATTCCGTTATGTTTAAACATATATTTCTATCTTTGTAAGCAATTAGAAAAAACAACAACAGCTATCAAAAGAAACGAAGATCAAGGTAAACAAAACTTTGATCAGTCCCCTACGCTTGACCCGCTTGCCTTTGGTATAACGAGTGTGTACAAGCGTGTTGTACCCTTATGGATAATTTTTTGTGGGGTGGACAGTTGACACAATTTTTGGGCATTAATGCCGAAATTCTTTATTAAGAACAGACCATTTTTAATAATAAGGATAAACAAATTTGCTCACTCACTCCATACCAAAACAAAAGTAGTGAGCGAAGCGCAGACAACTAGACTTGCGTCCCCGCTAATGCCGTAGAATGTTGCGCAATAATTATTACATAACAGTGATGGCTGATAAAATCTCGCTCCGCAAAAAGAGAAGACACGTACAGTAATGGAAAAAAAGCCAATCGACTTTTACTGTCAAGGATTTCTACCCACCCAGATGCCTGTACAAGGCCCGACTTCTAAGGGTAGGGTTTACTTGTTGTTGTTGTAGTTTTGGTTGTTTATAACTAATATATTTGTATCTGTGGTATTCTAGGGTTGTTAGGAAAGATTTCCCTCGATAGTTTTCAGTCAAAAATATGTTTATTCGTCGTTTGTAGCTTACCCTAGCATAGGTTCATATAAACTATATGTATATCTATCCGACACTTAGTCTTAGATAACAGACAGGACCCTCGATTGTCTACTGTAGATACATTTACCAATCCTACTTGCACTAAACCGTTGAATTCATAGGATGTTAACAATGTATACTTAGGCATATATGACCACTGAATAAAGGTGGTTTTAACTTGACTTGGATCCTTTAAACCCTCCACGAGATATTTGTAACTCATACTTAGGGAAGAATGGTAACACCTACGCACGCAAGTGCGGCAATTAGCCTGCGTATTATTTGTTTGCCTCGCTTTGCACCTCCTATTTGACCTCTAGGTAGATGTATCTATTGCTCTAGTTTCTACATATATATATATATATATATATATATACATTTCAATTATGGTTGGTTAACATGTTGTTTACCAAATTATTTAAGGGATTTAGCCAGTACTTTTTAATAAACACGTTTGATGAGCAAAAACATCTTAATATTTACTATGGCTCATATTATGTAGATCATGTTTAAACTTTGTAATCGTAGAGCTGTGACAACAATTGCGACCCCATCTATTGTTAGTGCACTGCATATTTTACGTCGTTTTGCATGAAACGCATCTGGGAATGTTTCACAAGAGCAAACCTGCCTTGGCAGAGGCAAGCGGCAGAAGCTCCACAAACACCTCTATGTCTAAAAAGTGACTCACAGGTTCTTGATTATCATTAGTTGTATCCCATTGGCTAGTTTCTTCATTTTCTGTCAGCAGCTTTCCTAGTCGCCGAAACAGCGCACTGTTGCACTGCTTGTAGATCGACGGTGAACATGCGGTAAGCGTTCGCTATCGTAATGCGCTCATTGCTAAACTTCATTAGGAAGGTAGTTTGGTTGGGGGTGGCGGGGCAGCTGCCTCCAAACTGACTGATGGCGGTGTTGAACACCGTTGTCTCTAACTACCGCCCTGAGTCGTACAAGAGGGAAACGAGCTCTTCTGGGACCAGCGCACGCTCTCTGCAGTGTGAATCGGCTGCCAATTTGGTCTGGCGGGCTCGAAGCTCGATTCCTAGGATCGCTTTTCTCACCTTTTCCCCTTCACCCCCCCTTCCCTTGGGCCCGACAGGATGAGAACCGCCTCGGTGATGATCGTCTTCATTGTCTTCGCTTTCCCCCCCAGCTCTCACATGAGCCTGTTCCTCACAGAAGTAGGTTCGCCGCACCGACGTAGTGGCCATCATGCACATCTTGTTGATGACGTACAAGACCGAGTCTAGTACGAGACACCGCGTGTCTGGGTGTCGCCAATGCCCGAGGCCCTAGGAGATCGTGTTGTAGCAGCTTCAGTAGCAGCAATCGAGCTTGTAACGCGATTGACTACGGCCCGGTAGCGCTTCAGCAGACAGAGCCGAGTGCAGACTCACCCCCATTGTCATATAACGGCTGACCGACAAAACGTAGCTTGGATAAGCGTCACGTGGCAAAGGTCCACGAGAAGTTGCAACAGCGTAACATCAATTAATACGAGCAGTCGTTAGACTATTAGTTGTCGTAGCAGTCTAGTGTCGAGCCCGGTGGCGTGGTGGGTGCATTCCGCCTGCGCCTCGCGACCGGAGGAGGAGACGCATAGGTGCGCGGGCTCGAGCCCCACCGTTGCACATTTGTACTTATGGGGGTCCGTCTATGATGCAATGTGAAAAAAACAGTTCCGTGGACGTTCAATCTTGGCTGAGGGTCAGCAGCCCGAAAGCTTTACTTTCGTAGTAAATGCTGTGTAGTATCGTGTAGCTAGTTAGGTTCTTCCAGGTCTAGACGCGCCACATCAGCTAAGAAACGTCGACCCTTGTTATTGAGGTAATCGCCACGGTCTCCGTGCAGAGCACGTCGTCACAGTGTTCGCATCGGCACTCCTGAACTCGTCGGCGACGGCAGAGCAGGCGGCTAAAACGGCGCGAAACGAAATGCATTCTCAGTTATTACTTTGCTATATTTGAGTTGAGTGTTACTATTATCTTATTAATTTGATTCTTATTATTATTATGGTGAACATCTGCGGTGTGGAAATATATGTCATGACTTGTTTAATTCGAAACGGCATTTTAGTTTACCTATCTGCGTTCGAGTTGTACTCGGCTCTCTGGAAAGAAAATCCGTCTTCCATCGTGATTGTCGTTTTATGGCCCGAATGTTCCTGATGATGATGATGATGGTGAATAATAATAATAATAATAATAATAATAATAATAATAATAATAATAATAATAATAATAATAATAATAATAATAATAATAATAATAATCATCATCATCATCATCATCATCATACTAAGCTAGTGGTATTTATCCATCTGGTGGTCACATGACATGCTTCGTATACTTGCATAGGTACATGCAAGAAGTATATGTATACGGCGTTGAACCTGTTTGCTCTTCGTACGCATTCTACTTACAATTATTTTCTTCCCAACGTTTGTCTTTATGGTCTAATTTCTCCTGTATCGCAGTTTCGCAGCATTTTTACACAAAAGTACAGTTATTTACCGAAATGAAATTACGCGTAGTTCGCATTTATTAAAAGAATAGCTAAATTCTAGTCCATGGAGGGGTATAAGCGAGCTTTCTTCTATCTACGTTTTTATTCGGCCAACTCTGTAGTGTTAAGTTTCATTTAAACTGTAAAGCGGAAGCATATTTACTTTCTTCATGTTGCTAGTATTATTATAGCTAGCGCTTCGAGAGAATTTAGTAACACAAGGCATCATTCAAACTCTCAAGAGACTTGTTTTCGGTTTTGCACACAGCAAGGGGATTATACATGGCTAGAAGTGATTTGCCTCAAGTCACGCGTTGAGCATGAACTGAACTATCGATCAATCTATATGTATGTCGGAGTTCTGGAAGGAACAGCATCACTAAATAGTTTTTCTCCCACGCTTGCAAACGAATAATTAGACAGAAGGGATCTCACTGACTTCCGAGGGTTTTTCGTAAGAAGCTCTTTGTGTGGACCAGGCTTCTGGGAACACTCTGTCAGATACTCTGATCAGGTCCCGACGGGCTCTGATCCGTGAGCGATCGAGTGCCTATCTCTATTATGACCCGCAATGCAGACGCAGTACAAGGTATTTTCGGATCGATCAGTCTTCAAACTATCATGTCCTATTAGAGAAAAGTAAGAAAAATAATCGGAATTTTCTTACCTCCTGACCAGAACTCGAGCTTTAATTGTTAATAGCTCCGATCGGCACCACGCATATTATCAACTGTACGAAGGACTGCGGAGGCACTTTCGAGCAGCTACTGTAAGATAATAAACAGTTGTGTGTGCTTCTAGTGCTATAACAAGTGATTTATCTGTTGGAGTGAGTCATTTATGCATGCATTTAATCTATATATTCCCTCTACAAAGCCTTAATTGCTACGCCACCACGGATCAGACCGCCTTGATTTGGTACGAAATTGATTGTTATGAAATGCGCATTTGCCTGAATGTGTTATTTTCAAGCGTTGTGAATGGTCGTAGGGTCATGCCTTTGTCAAATTTGACGTGAAAGCTAATCAAAGATCGTCAATTTTTGCATCTTCAAGTCGGCGTTTAATGTTCTTTACACGACGGTATGTTTAGCTTTTGTATAAGAGTCTCGTAATCGCACTTTTTTTTGCTTCTATGTCAGGCAACAAAATTAGTGTCACACATTTTAGTTAATTGACTCTCACTCTGAAACAAGGCTTCTTCGAGACCATGCTCTATTGGAAAAAATGTCCATATAGATATTCAAAACATTTCTTTTATAGGTTAATACATTAGCGTGCCGCAGGACTCGTTAAAAAAACATAACATTATTGATGAGTACTTGCAAATACGCTCAAAATTATACAGACTTTTTACTGAGAAGGTTGCTCAGAGATTGCGTGCATCGAAGGAGATAAAAGTGGATAGCAAAATAGTAGAATAAGAGTGAATGTATAATATATAATATGTGCAACAATATAATATCAATAAATTGTTTTGTAAAAGTTTGTATTAATTTATTTTAAAAGTCTATAATAATTCATCTCAAGAAGGTTATATTAATTAATCTAAAAAAGTCTACATTAATTAATCCTAAAACGTCTATAATAATTAATCTTAAATGTCTATATTCATTTATTTTAACAAGTATCAATGATTCTCAGTAAAATGTAAATGCAATATTAATAACAAAAATAGGGCACATTAATTATGGTAGTGCAGTCATTTTACATAGGGTAAAAACCATTAAATTTAAAGCTGAAATCGTTAACAAAACCGGAAACGCCGCTGAAAAACGAATTGCGTAGAAGGAACAAACTTTTCAAGACTTCTGTTGAAGGCGGAAGGATCGGGAACGGCGGCCATGGCGGTGGGAATGGTATTCCAAATGATAAACGCGTCAAGTAAAAACGTAGTAAATTCCCAACAAAAGCTTGTTGGCGGAATAGTAATGGCTGTTTCGGGAGGATATAGTATACAGCAATAAGAGGTGTAGTCTGTGAAAGGTCGCCTGCATTGATAAGATTGTTGATAATTTTGCAAGGGAAGATAACAGGTCGCAAACAAATATTTCATATACTTATTGTTAAATAGCGGCAGTGCTTTTATAAACAGATCATATTACCTCATGTGGCTAGCCGATCTCCGCATTTCACGGGAGTGACTGCGGAAAAACGATTGAATCTATGAAGGAACTAAACATGCCGACGTGGAAACGCCTCAAAAACGCCTTTAATCACTAACGATAACACCACTTACTGATGACAGCGCAAGCAGAGTGGCTAGAGGTGGTCCTACAGGTGCGTCAGACCTACAGGTTCAAATCGGAACTCTCACTCGGCGGAAGGTCGATATTTTCATGTTGCGGGGTTCAATGAGGCGACCCTCTGGGTTCGCCTCCTTGCTGTTTAGCCAAAAATAATTCGTTGATTTAATTTAGTTACCGCGGATCTTTTGGTGCATAGACATTAGCATCAGCAGAAACGATGCCGCTGCAGTACAAGCTAATATCAAACGTGTCTTTGACTTCGACCAGAAAAGCAGACTTGAGCCCAATCTACAGGAGTGCGAAACCCTGCAGAAGGGTCAATCTAACGTGTTAGCTTGCGAGAATCTCCTCCCTGGACGTGAGCTTGTAAAGGCCGCCGATATGATACGTTTAAGGTCCCCAGTAGGGCCAGCCGCCATCCGTCTAAATTTAGTAGCCAAAATTAAGACCTTCTACTCCCGCTTAGTAAGACTAAAATACGCGTGGCCCTGTTAGTCTTTCGAAATGCCGAACAGTTTGCTGGCATGAGACCCGAGGACGTCGGTGCAATGCCCAAAGCAAAAACAGACATCACTGCCATCCCTGCCTTGAACATTCGCACTTTCCTAGGTCACGAAAGCATTCCCTTTTGCATCAGTTTGAGGTTGGGATCGAGACTTGGAGAGGGGCATAAGTCCCAGAGCGGCGAAGGCGTAGATATTTAGAGGACCTACGAGCTTTCTTGTAGCAGAAGAAAAGGTCGACAAAACCGTCACAGCAAGGCCAACGAGATTTCCGCTCGGACTATCCGAACAGAACTGACTACGAGCATGTGTAAACCTGCTGGCCTCCTTTGAAAAGACGGAAATCTATCTAATGGCTTTACTCGGATCCCCTTTGAAAGGGAAGTAGTAGCCCTCGTCTGGAACTCAACGACAGCGGACACTCTCGCGCCCTTTAACCTGAAGGCGAGCGCAATCAGTGCTGGCTTCACGATTCGTCAGACCAAACGACTTAAAGTGTAAAAATATGCGTTACTCGCAAACGAGTTCTTTGTTGTGCCACTAATTTTCAAGACACTCGTGGACCCGGCTCCGAAGCTTCTTCCGTAAATAGGGAACTTAATCAAACTATAAATAGCAAATACTCTAACGTTTGTCAATGGCTGTCCAGCGTGGTAACGTAACAACGACGGGGGGCCGCCCCGAAGATAGACCGTGAATACGTTCGAGCAACAATTGTTCCAGCTGCATATATATAAGTAAAAAAATAAATGCTTGGGAAAAATGTTTATCTAAACGAATTCAGCAACCCCACTTGGAATGCGCGATACGTTTGGTAGTTACTCTCTATATGTATACCTGTATGACCATTACTTGGGCGTATTTGACAAAGGTTGCCGAGAGTGCTTAGGACCCAAATTAGTTACGAGACAGGTGCGTTGTCCTGCTCGGAGAACAATTTGACGGCGCCTATGGTTGTTGTTGTTCGTGCATTTGAAACTTCTGTGCGAGAGAACAGGCGGCGGAGATGCAAATTAATTGCGCATACATTCCTTAATTCCATGAGCCCACCTTGCTCCTAACACTGCTGTTTGCTCTATGAACCCGTGTCGCTATGTATCAAGTTTGTCGTTCAGTAGCCGCCTTTATGCTTCGACACCAGAATGCGAACATACGGTAAGGCAAGCGTAAACAAACCGATGTGTATTTTGTTGAAATAACATTACATCTGCACTGAATTTGGACAAAGAAAATCTATAACGTGATTGTCTTTATGTTAACTTTAAATATTTCAGGCGGTTTTTCAACACCCTATAGAGACGGGTAAATATTAAAAATATATATATATATTTATACATATAGTAAATATATATATAGATCTACAGAGATAAGAATATATATATATATAGATATAGATATATATTCATATATATAAAGATATAAATATATATATATATATATATCTATAGAGATAGATATCAAATAATATATATATATCTTATAATATACATATATATAATATATATTATTAAAATATATATATATATTATATATATATATATTCCATATATAATATATATATAATAAATTAGTTAAAAACCGTTCCCAGATAACCAATTAAAGTATTAATTATCCTTGACTTGTGGTTTTCCTAACTAGATTGAAAACATGCAGTTATCTTACCTTGACTAAATGAAGATAATTCTCCTCATTGCAATAACACTTTGCCAGGAACCAACTGTTTAGTGTCTTTACAAAAAAGTTTTATTTCTGCAAATAAAGCAGTCTTTTAAGCCTTTTCTCTGTCAAATTGTTGTGTATGAATACTCAGGAGAGACACGCTGGCGGTTCAAGGTCGGGGAAGTACGATAGATGTTGACAAAGTTTCGAACCTCGCTCACGCATTTTCTTGCAGGGTTGGTAAACTTACGTGTGGAAGACTTTTTTATATTTGCTAGATGTAGGCCCGTAGGACTAATTTTTAGATTCCTGTATTTTATTGTAGGATACGGGGCCCTCCCTTACGATCTTATACGGCTGATTCCAGCAAGCCGTCCTCGAAGACCTTGTAAAATACCAACTCCTATTAACAAATTCCAAAGTGATTTAAAAGTGGGTCCTTGTCGAAGTAAATAATAAGCCAGGCATACAAGCGTAAGCGCTGGTTTGCGTGACTCCACATGTGAGGCATTCGTATACTTGAAGTGTTCTTAATATGATTGATTTACTTACGTCAAGTAGTTTATCAAGCTCTTGAGGTGTTGCCGTGCAATTTGGCTAAATGTTTGAGTGTACATAAGTTTCCTCCCAAGAAAGCACAGTACTGCGCATTTGGTCTTCTACATGAACCACGTTTTCAATACAGCAGAACAACAAAAGCATGCATAGGGAGACCGACATCCCTAGAACCATTTAGCATAACTATACTTAGTGAAAATGAAAATAAACGTGCTTTCAAAAACCTAAACATGGACTTAAAAAGCCACACCGAGCAAGATGGCTTAGTGGCAAAGCCTTTGCCTTGCATTCGGGAGGACTGGGTTCAAAACCCAGACCGGCCACTCTTAAATTGGTTTGCATGGTTTCCAATTTAGACAAGGTAAATGCCGGAGTGGATTAAAAAATTAGCCATGACATGAAAAATCCGTACACGGGCAATTGCCTTACGGGAAATCTAAAAAAAAAAGCGCGAATGCTTTGCTTCGTTTTATGCAACTCTCGAAGGCGACGAACACGCCCACGTTCGCGTTTGCGCAAACGGCGACGTGGTCAAGATAGGGTACGCACCGGACTTCGTTGCGAAACGAGGTGTTGATGAAGGTGAAGAGAAGCGGATCGACGATACAGTTGAGCTGGCTGAGCGTCTGGAAAGCGATGAAAAGAAACGGCGTCCACGGTTCGTCGCGGACCACCGATGCTGAAAAGCACAACCCCAATACCTGCCCCCAGCACAATATCCATCCCCACACCATCATCGAACACCCGCACCACCCCCGAGTCCCCCGTCGCCCACCGGGCGGTCCGGTAGATGCGTCGCAGATATATGCCATCATAAGCACCACGAGTGCAACAAGAACAACAGCAACAAGATTTCACCACGCATACACAGCAACGTCAGCAAGAGGACACAACAACAGAAAACAGCGACACGTAAGCAGTAGCAACAGTAAAAAGACAAGAAGGATTAAAGCAGTAACCACAGCAACACGGCTGTAGTCGGCAGCAAAAACACCACCGACAACAACAACAACACCAACAACAACAACAGCATCATCATCATCAACAACAAAAACAACAACAACAACAACAATGACAATCAACAACAACAACAACAACAACAACAACAACAACAATGACAATCAACAACAACAACAATGACAGTCAACAACAACAATGACAATCAACAACAACAACAATGACAGTTAACAACAACAACAACAACAATGACAACAACACTACATCACGAGCACGGCAGAGACACCAGCACCAGCAAAATGTCATAATAGCAAACAACAGCAGCAAGAAACAATAATCGCAACAACAACAACAATAATAATGACAACAACAACAACAACAATAATAATGACCACAACAACAGCAATAATGGCATCGACAATAACAGGCCAAAAGCCACGCACGCAGCCGCAACAACGGAAGACCTAAGAGACGTAGACTAGTCAACGTAAGGCCTTGACGATAGACATCATGAATGAAAACGTGCCCTGCCGTGTCAGATAACACGCGCCGGGCGGACACGTAAACGTCTGCTTGCTGGTTCATTCAAACATCACGTACAGTTAGCTACGCAATATCCATGCTGTGCGACACTAAGCGCGGGTCTTATCATACAATGCTTTGAAAAACGTGTTGATTTATTATCGAGACGATGCGCCAGCGTTGCAACCATAAGCCACGTCCGGACGCAACGTATGTCTTATACGCCATTTCATAACTATGGTACCTTTATTTTTGTGGCCCAAATATTACCTCTCTTTCCCTCCTCTCTCTCTCTCTCTCTCTCTCTCTCTATATATATATATATATCGTAACAGTGCATTTTACCTAAAATACCTTAAGCACGTTTATATATATATATATATATACATATACGTCTATAGAACGGGGGTCTAGCATGAACCTCGTTTATGCTGCTGCTGCGTGTTACCGCTACTGCAGAGGCGAAGCCGCTTTAGGCTGTGTGCGTGGTCCAGCTAGCTGCCCGTATGGCGGCTGGTGACAGTGGTCAGTTCGGCGAGATCGCTTGAAGCTCTACGGCTACGAGCAGTTTTAGCAGGTTCTATTTGCAAGCGAGCGAGCGTCCTCCTACCTGGAGAGGCGTCGAGAAGACGACGAACGATACGACGAATCCGACCACGATTCGGGCCGCGCGCGTCACCTGTGGCGATTCCTGCCAGCCGAGCTGGCCACGTAGCGCTAGCGCGAGCAGCACGTAGAGGCCCGAGATCAGAGTGACGGGCACGGCGTAGAACAGAATGAACAGTACGAGCTGGTACGCGAAGAACTTGTCCAGATAGAGGAACGTGCAAACGGTCAACACCTCAGAGGGCCGCACCCGCTTCTTGGGCTCGACCTCGAGAACTGCACGTCGCCGCCGCAGCAGCAGCAGCAGTGCGAGCGATCGCGTCGTAAACCGGCGAAAAGTGCATAAATTCGCAATAGTAGTTGTTGATGTAGTAGTAGTAGTAGTAAGTAATAATAGTAGGAATAGCATAAACAATGACAACAAACAATTATGACATCCCATTGTGCATTTCCTCCTAAGAGGTGATTTTTTTTCACTTAGGTAAAAGTTTTTAGCCCATATCATTATTTCGAAGTGTAGGCAAATAACTGTGCAGAAAAGCAGCCCAATTGTTATTATGCTGCGGCAGAAAAATTACAATTGCGCTATCCACTAGTGAGATATATATATATATATATATATATATATATATATATATATATATATATATATATATATATATATATGTATTCATTTTTATTTATGAAATGAATATAAAGTGTGTTGCAAAAAATTAGCAACTCATGTTTTTTTGTGATAATTTCGGCTTGGTTTATTTGAATGGCTTGAAATTTTAAGCGCATGATGTACATGACGAAACATGCGTATAGTGTTGATTTCATTGCAATCTCAACATCGGTTCATACAAAAAAATAAAAAAGTGTGAAAAAACAGTGTTGCAAAATATTAGCAACAATAGCGCCTTACAGCGTATTCGATTCTTAGCAGGGCTGTATGACTCATTTTAAACTACATATTTTATTCTAGAAACGGGTTTTTCGTCCCTTCTTCTGAATCAAATCGTAAACTCGGTCTTTCATGGAGTTAATGAGCTGTTGTAAGTACGAAAGTGGAATATTAGTCCATGCTTGCTGGACAGCTTCTTTGAGGTCCGACAAATGATTATATTGTCGACCATTTGCGTAAATCTGCTTTACCAAATGTCCCCAAAGATTTTCAATAGGATTCAGGTCTGGACTTAATGCCGGCAAGTCAAAAAGTGGCACTCCTTGTTCTTGAAAAAAGGCTATAGTGCTAGCCGAGGTACGAAGCGTGGCGTTGTCTTGTTGAAAAACTGCGACAGGTCCCCCAATTCTTCTGAAGTGGGCTTCTAACTGGGAACCGACAATGCGCTGGTACATGTCAGAATTGTTTCGGCCCACAATCTCGACTAGATCAGACTTCCCATTATATCCAAACGCGCCCCAATATTTCACAGAGCCACCACCGGCCACACGTTTCGAGAACCATTTAGGTTCCTTCCGTAAGTCGTGCCAATAGTACTGACAGCCGTCAGGGCCATTGACATTAAATTTCTTTTCATCCGAGAAGACGATGTTTTTCCACTTTTTTGCGAAAATTCACGCCGTGCGACAATGTGCTTCGGTTGCAGTCGCGGCATAAGCTTCCTTTTCGCGTATCGCACGTTTTTGTCAGAACTTAACACTCGGTACACTGTGGATCGGTGCACTGGCACTCCCAAAGAAGTCCTGATCCTGGAAGAAGACATTTGGTCATGAGTAGCCAACTGTATGATCCTTCGCCGATCTCGAATAGTCAAAACTGGCTTACGCCCACTGTTAGATCTGCACCTTTGGTTCACTCCAGGGTGTAAGAACCTGCTGATGGTGCTCTTATGCCGTCCTAATCTGGTTGCTATAGCAGTTACTGTATGACCGAGCTCAGCATATGCCTTAATTCTTGTCTTTTCGTTATCCGAAAGATCCTTTGTACGACCCATGGTTTAAACATAAGATTCGTCGTTAGTTCGGAACAACGACTAAGCTGTAGAATATTTTGCAGCTATATAACGATTGATTTAGCTAGACAATATTCTTGACATTTGATCCCTGGGATCGAATATCAGCTGTAGTATCGACTATCCTTTACAAAAAAGAGCTGTGTTGTTAGCATGTTATTGTTGCTAATATTTTGCAACACTGTTTTTTCACACTTTTTTATTTTTGTATGAACCGATTTTGAGATTGCAATGAAATCAACACTATACTCATGTTTCGTCATGTACATCATGCGCTTAATTTCAAGCCATTCAAATAAACCAAGCCGAAATTATCGCAAAAAAACATGAGTTGCTAATTTTTTGCAACACACTTTATATATATATATATATATATATATATATATATATATATATATATATATATGTATTCATTTTTATTTATGAAATGATACTTTATTATGTCATTTTGAAGTTACAGTGGAATATGAATATCTAACTACACTTGGGCTTGTGAGGGGTGCTACCAATCGAGCTTATCCTCGAGGCAGCCCCTCATTGTGCCCATAATTGCTGCCGCATTGCCGCCATGCTTCCACAAGAAAGGAAGCTGTTGCCACAGAAACCCTAGGTAATTCAACATGTTCGATTATGCTGCTTCTCCAAGCGTCTCGGATACAAAAAAGTGACATGCGTATTTGCATATATGCATGCCTGCAAACGTGCAATGCACGTATACAAGCAAAATATAAAACGATTCATCCATAAGTATAAAGTGCATGTGGCTTGTAGATTGTGAAAACGCGCTGTCGTTAGTAACCTTCATTGCAAACCCACACACGGAGCCCGGAACCAATGGGACGGCATCGCACAAGTATAGTTCACGCAGCTAGTAGAATACGATTAAGGCCGTTTCTAAATGATGTGTAGAAAACGAAATTATGATATCTGTGCTGAAATATGCAGTGTTTAAAAGATACCCATATCAACTACAGGCTGCACGGGAAGGGAGGCTATCCCCGTTTCAAACAGTATTAGAGACCTCGGGGCTACTGTGACACCGAAACTGGATTTTACCACTCATATACACACAAGTCACTTTATTAACTCGTCTAGTATGTAATAGCATACTTTATAACTGACGATTACAATTTTACATGAGACTTAATTATAGTTTAGTTGCGTCCAAATACTGTTGAGAGGTTTGACGGAGGTGAAGAACTCTTCTGATAGAAATTCCTTCGTCGTGTCTCTTTGAAATGTAACATTGCCCTTATATCCACTGTGATACACCCTACTTGGAAACTACAGTCCAAAAAAATGTTTGTGTATCAAATTGTATTTTAAGCTCATTCTATAAATCAAAGAATGTTTGCATTCGCTCAAACAATCTTAAAAACGGCAACACCGATATTGTTAAAACAAATTGCCGCGACAGATGTTTTCATGGCGGATGGTCAGAATACCGAGATCTGAAAACGCTAACGACGGAAATGTTTGTACAAATGTAAACTGGCTGTCTTGTAGTAAAGTTGTATGAAACTTGGCAACGATTTATAAATTGTAAATTGCCTAAACAATGGCCCCCTTTAAGAAAAGGTGCATTTGAACCAAATGTATTTATGTGCATATGGCATTAAAACATATATATATATATATATATATATATACGTATATATATATATATATATATATATATATATATATATATATAGTGGCTTGTAGGTTGTGAGAAAGCGCTAGAGGCCGTCACACACACACGCACGCACGGGATCATGGGGCGGCGAGGCGTCAGCCTAGGTCACGCAGCTACCTTTGTGGTGATATCGTATATAGTGAGGGTATTAAAATTCCCGAGCTGCGGATTTCGCGCTCCGCCAAAAGAGAACGCGGTTCCGAAATTAAAAGGAAGACAGCAGGGCAAAGAAACGGACAAGTGAGCGGGTATAAGGATATATATATATATATATATATATGTTAGCGTGTGTAACGAGACCGAGGCTTTAGTCCACCCTGTAGGGGTCTCAGGACAATGACCCACCTCCGTAGAGCAGAAACGAAAGGGAGTTGGCAACCGGCATCAGAATCCAAATCGAGATGGCAGCAGCGTTCGAGTGTCGACGCAGAGCGCTCGTGAGATGGTGCGAAGGCAGGGCCACTGCTAAGTACCTGTCGAACGGCAGACCATAACAGAGACAGCAGAAACAATTTACAAGACAAAACTCGTACTCAATACGGTGATAGCTAGTCGCGGCTTAACGGTAGTTATTGATTTTTTTCATAAGACTGCTACGGTGTAACGGCTGAAGCAGACGTATCGAGATTTTTGCATATATATATATATATATATATATATATATATATATATATATGCGAAAACCTCGATGCGTGTGCTTCATCCGTTATACCGTAATAGTCTTATGAAAAAAAATCGATAATTACCGTTGAGCTTTTACCGTTGATATATATATATATATATACATACATCATTTTCAGCGCTATTGCCATGTAGCAAATATGAGTAATTAGTGATACACAAAATCCTTACAAAACGCTTTCTGACCGCTTCGCTAACTTCTTGGTGAGATTTGATTAGAATTTCTGTCGCTTGTGTTTAGCATAATAATAACACAGCTTGGCGTGTCTGCGTAAAAGAACCAAATCATATTCTACTTACATGTACCACTGTATATTTCATATTTAATCTGATTGAAATTATTGACGAACCACTGAACCACGAATATTACATGTGTGTGTTTATTGAAATTGCTTAAGGACTTAGTAGATAGCGATAATTGTTTATAGATAATCAAGCAATCGTCTTATTTCGTCTCTTTTGTCAAATTAATTGTCTTAATTAAAAAAAAACGTCTTGCTGCTTACGTGGAAGCGCGCGATGAACGCTGACGAAATGACGCATTGATACATTACATTCACAAGCGCAAGATGCGTACGCTTTCACGTTTGTTGACACCTACCAAGTTGCCCAAAGTATACGCTCGCACATTTGGCGACGGTCTAGGTTTGAAACTGAGGCTACCTGTTAGACTCCACATTCAATAATACGGCAAATCGCTGTTCAAGCGTGTGACCCTTTTAGACTTAGTATAGAACATACCCGGCCCACTTAAACAATAACTGTTGCAAGATAGAAGGCTCCTTCGTTGCGTATTAATCATCTATGAAAAAATTGAGATTTTCCCAAATTAGAGAACAACATACATGATGCACCTAAACAAAATGGGGATGCTGTATTTTAAGAGGGCATCACATAGCGTAATGAACGTGTTTATTCGCTTCAAAAGTTTACTAATGAAATCCACAATGATGATTTTTTATTTCTATCTCTGGCGATGGCGTTTATCAAAGCAGCCTTCTCGTCACAGTTCATACAACCTACGATAAATAGCACGCCTTTAGTACAAAATTAATTTGTATGTTGCATAGACATTATGTATGTAATTAGCATACTACGTACAACTGTTCCGTGGTTCGACAGTAATTTCGATCAGGTTAGATATGAAATACGTCGTCACTAGCCTATTATCTCATATATCCCATAAAATCTTCTCATAATGGCCGTATACACACTCATACGACCAGGCGAGGCTAGACAACAGCAAACGTGGAGTAAGTCAATGCATGTGACTTTAGTGTTTACGCTCGTTCTAACTTTATTGAACATTTAACATTTCTAGAAAGTGTTACCTGTTAAGTGCCATGAGCACTAGCGTGTACTGGGTGATGCTAAGTGACATATCCTTGAAGTAGATGTTAAACCGGCACGCCCAATCGCCAAACGTCCATGCACTCTCTGTAAACGATGCGAAATAGCAGACATGCGGAACAGCATGTGTGGAACAGCATGTGTCTGTTGTTAGTAGAGCAGTAGGGCTTCTTCTAAATCCAACAGAATAGACTACTCAACGGAAAAACGGAGTTAGAGATTGTGAACATTTCTCGTGCAAAGGGAGACTCTGCACGGGCTTGCTGGCGAGGTTTTCGTGTAATTTACAATGAACACAACCAGCCTGATAAGAACACCACTCATGATACTGTGCCAAAGTTTCACAAGGGATGTTCAGCGCATGACCTGCCGTGGACAGCCACTGAGTGCTCGTCCGGCTGAAAATATTGCCGCTGTGAAAAACTTCCCGGAACCAAAAGTTCGGCACCCTGCCCTACAACTGGGTCTTTCGCGCACATTAATCTGGTGCATTTTGAGGTGGCATCTAGCGATGTATCCACATAAGATTTAGCTAACGCAGAAACTCAAGCCTATGGGCCGTCAGGGGCTAAATTTCACCAATTGTGCTTCCGAGATGATGTAGCGTGAAGTCGGTCTTTTGAAGAAAATTATTTGCTCATTTCTATCTGAATAGGAAGAGTGAATGAAGAGAACTGTCGCATTTATGCAACCGAGTACCCCCACGTGATTCTCTGAGAGCCGTTACATTTGCCATACGTCTGATGTCTGATGCGGCCTCTAGCCCAAAAATCATTAGACTAATTTTTGGTCACTCCGCGGTAAATGACAAGCGTGATCATGGTGTCACAAGCCACACAACCGGCAGATAATTGAGTTTTTGAAAATCAAGTAGGCCGGACGAGTAATCTCGTGTAACGGGACACTCACTAGCCTTCAAAATTTTGCAATATAACGTCGTTATCAATTTTCCTGGCGGGTGTCTTGAAGAGTAAGGTGTACTAATTATAATCCCGCGGTCATCAGCGAACTAAAGACCAACATTGAAGCGTGAATTAATTAACTTGTGTCTTATTTAAGTAAAAAAGTGCTCAATTGGGTGCCCTAATAAAAACAAAAATAAAAGACTATCATGTCACCGATGTTGCATTCACAAGGCATGGCATTACATCTGTATGAAAAAAAAACAAATAATTAAAAATATACGTTAAGCATATATAGAGGTCAGCGACCACGATGTCATAAGGGAAATCCTAAATGTTCGCTTATACTGTTACTCTGAGCGCCCCTGACATAAAAGAGTAACATGGGTATTTAGGTATGCATGCCAGACAGATAGAAAATATATTTATTATACATATTTGCAGGACACCTCATATATATATATATATATATATATATATATATATATATATATATATATATATATAGTTTTATGTTTAGCAAAACCGCGATAAGTAGCATGAGCAATGTGAGAGACGTAAGCCGACCTAGACAGCCTTTGACTTGACAACAATTAGTAAGAGTCAGAGTCTAACTAGAAGCAATCAAGTAGCGCTCAAGCCAATAAGTTACGCCGCCTAACTCGCAAACGGCAATCTCAGCGCTATTGCTACGTGGACGGGGAGAGTTGGGTCTCTGCCATAGGCGGTATTCACTATCGACAATGTCGACGTTGTTCTTGATTCAACGTTAAATCTATACATACAAAGCTATCTAAGTGTCTCGCCGCTTAACGAGTCATAGCAGCAGGTTTGATCACTAACAGAGCAGCAAATGGCATCCCTACCATGCTTCAATTTCCCTGGTGAATTGTGAGGCTCATATTGTCCTATGTTGGATGTATACCTCTATAGTTTGGGTGAATGTTGAATTACCCCTCTATGCCGTCTAAGAAACGAAAATGATTGTTTTTCCTATGGTTGTCCCCGCAATGAGATATATTAATTTGTGAAGAGTTAACTCGCACAACTTCCTGGTTAGCAGACTCTAAGTAGTAAAAATTTGAGTTGAATTCATATCGTAACGAGTGTTCAGTTGTTTAACTAGCTGACTGTTAACTAATTAGTTGATTTGTTACGTGATACGCGCGCCTGTAGAACGGCAATACAAGAAACTTAAAACGGTTTGCCCGTCGTAGCAAGTTAAAACTGTTAGCTCGTCGAATGAATCTTTGTTTAGCATAATGCTCACACACTGCAATATAATTGTCTCCGTTTTTATTTAATTGCGAGAGAATTAAGATATTTTTATCGCCGGTCTTACATTGACTTCATGTTAACAGAGCCATTTAGTCAGCGACTTTTGTACGCCTATTTTCTAGTTATCGCATAGAAGATCATCTGGGTATTTGTGTGATGCTCTTAGTATTAATGATAGATTTGGTTTGTGTGAACTACATATCCAGTCTGTACAAGTACAGTGCGTGTGGTTCCTCGTTTTGTTTAGAACTACTAGATTATCATTTTGACATTTCGAGTCCTAGATTGAATTCAGTCCATACATAGTTACTGAATTACTAACAAATAACGCGCTGGTTTACCTTAAACATGAGGTAAGACCTAAAATGTTTCACCATGGCCCAAACGGTTCCGCTAAGCGCATGCGTTCTAAGACATCGACCATATGATAGGAGAAACTTTCAGTGCGGATCCTGAGTTGAGGATAAGCGTGTGTGTTTGGTATTTGGCATTTAACAATGACTTCATATCCAGCCAAAATACTGATCACCATGTTTAACCAGACGAAGGCTAACCCTCGCTTGCACCCACTGCAAGCTGGTCGGTCGGTCCTTTGATGATAGGGGGAATGATCAGATCCGTGAAGCACGGAGGAAGGTCTTGCCCCAGTGAAGGCTGTGCGTACCGTACCAAAATTAACGCTTACCAGAGCTCGTGCATACGCGTAAGAAAAACAGAGAACACACAGAACTTTAGAAAGTAAAAATGCGCTTTTGTTATGTACTGGAATCGCCCAATTTCCCTCTCATTGGGCTAGGCGCAATTTACAGTCTTAACTGCCTAAGCAGCCAGCTCTAACTAGGCAAAAAATTCTCCACGGCATCATATCCGAGGTTTTGAGAGCCGTGGAGAACATCATTCGAAAACAGCGTGCTAAGCAGGATCTGGTTAATGCAGCAATGAAATGTCTAAATCTCATCAAAAGAACAAAGCACGTCTATAATTGTTGTCTGAAAGTAGCCAGTGCGGCTTACATCCCGTACGTCAATGTAAACGGTCATTCGGCAGCTTTCTAGAAGTAGCAGGGACTCAACGATCCAAATCTCTTCTCATACTACGGTTCATTCTACTGCTCATTTTGAAGCATTCCTCAAATATCTCCTAGGACTTAAATCCAGTTGATTCAAATAAAGTACTGGTCTCAACCAGTGTGCAGTTTCCTGTATCTCTGCTGGGTATTTATCTTATACTTTCATTGAGCTGAGCCCGCCCAAGATGCTTTAAAGCCGGTGGCATGTAGACAAAAAATCTGTCCTTCCAATTTATTTTTTCCTCTTTGAAGTAGCCTCCAACATTTTCCCAACCCTCGAAACATACACTGCATTGTTTAATGGCAACGTCCTTCATTTTCATCAGCAATTCTTTATCCAATTTAATTTTGAAGAACTTTTCTTTATTGTTTTCTTTCGAACAAAAATGCCAGCGAGAACAAGATAACGTTAATATCAAGAATAGAGCAAGCTAAAATCGAGTCCTTCTGCCAACATTTGGGTACTATGGGGGAGCAGGGCGCCGGCTCTAATCTTGTGTAATGGGCAGATTTGGACATCCTTGCGTAGTGCAAATTCATAGTGAACAATTCTCTAATAAATAGTCGGGAAAACTGTGTACGGAACCCTACGACATAGGATATAGATTACAATAGATAGATTACAATATTCATCAAAGAGAAGGGCAGCAAGGGTCGCACTTTCGGTCGTAGTAAGGCAAACCCATTGGACCTTAAGAGTTGCTAAGCTAGCAACTCAAAACAAGGGCTTCTTCCTCAACACAGCAAATGCCTAGAATAAGTTAACAGCTCAGGGTTCCCGGGCGTTTTTTTTTCAATTCATTATCGACTTTGCACGCTTGGCACAATCTTGAGGTTTACCCGATATTGGAAAAGCGCTTAATAGTCGTCAGTCGCCTTTAGCTGCTAGGCTATTTTAGAAGCCAACAACTGAATACGAATAAAACCCCGGCTCAGCACCTAGTGAAAAACGTTGGCCTATATATAGATATATATACTAATTCTAAGAACACGACTTAACGAGTCGATGGGTTGCCTCTCGAACACCTTTAGCAGCAATGCTGTTGCGGTTGTTGAGCTTAATGCCACAAGTGTGTAGTACCTTTTCATATTTGCCATCGTCAAGATGTAACAGAATGTTTATAGTACTTGGAGAGCTTGAAAATGATATCTCACTCTGCCTTACAGTGTCTTGGGCCCACGTTAAACATAGTCCTCCTTCCCTAAAAATTGGCTGGCTTTTGTGCCGTCAGACTAGTGAGAAAATTGTCGGTTTCACCTTGTAGAAAGAATTACACCACTGACAGACTGGCCACCTATTATTCTCATTGAAATGCGCATAAAGGAAAATTTGTATAAGGCTTTTCTATTACCGCTCAATATCGCATCGAGTCCAGTTCGGTCTTAAACCACGCCTTAGTCTAAACAAGGTGAACACTATGTAACGCTTCATCTGGTTTTACAATCGTCTCGGTCACGCTACGCCCGATGCGCAAATGCCGCCCTACCAGGAAAGAAAGGGGGAAGACGACCGGGAGAAAATCGTCGACAGAGCACGATTACATGGAAAGCCGTCTCACGCGAGTTTATGCGAATAACGCGCGGTTCACAAGCAAAATTAGTTTGATGGCTCATTTCAATCTATATGTTTGTGTCTTCTTTCGTATTTCACTGACATATTTTTGTAAGAAATAGTAGTACAAGGTAGGATAGGACAACTTTCTCTGTGCATTGTCTGATATGTAGTTGGCGCTATTTTAAAACTGCTTCACGTCACGATGTATCTTGGTTTTATTAAGTCAAACGGGGACCGAGAAATGTACGCCCGGTAGTGCAATACCGCGTGTAGCCACCGCGTGTGCTGTCTGCCCGTAAACGTGTTACGATGGGCACGAACGGGGCATTGGAGGCAGGCTCAACTTAGTGTCGTACAGGGCAGGCAGAGAACGACCCCGGCCGGCGAGGGTCACTGACTCTATCTATGGTTGTCCACCATTCTTCTTCGGCGCCGACAGCTCTACTGTCATTGAGCATCAACAGGCGCGGCCGATGAGACACGCGCCCCGTGCAGGCGCCGAACTGGGCAAAACTCCCGTTGTAATTGTCTATCAACCGGTCACAACCTGACAGACTCCTGTGTAGCTTCCGTGTTTGATGCAAAGCAGACGTAAATCACGTGCCACGAGCGACAACGGAAAATAATGAAGGTAGCAGTAACAACACATCGCAGTAAACCTCGTTTGGAGACACGATTAGAGTTACCCGAAGCCTGCTGATATAAATAAATAAATATATAAATATATATATATATATATATATATATATATATATATATATATATATATATATATATATAAATGTATGCAAGGGATGTCGGTTTTGAATAGGTCTTGTTTAACGACTGTAAAGGTCGTATAATAAGTACTAAATGAGCAAAAAGTAGCGACTGCTATTGTAATATTTCAATAACGATGTGTACATTTGACGGCATTTGGTTTGGAGGAGTCTGTGTGAATGTGTCGTTACACGCGTTTGTTTACGTGATTTTATCAAAGATAGAATGTTATACAATGTATATCCAACGTTTAATATATGCACTTGAGTAGGGCTTTCAAACCGTAAAACAAAATCTTTTACCTAGACAGGACTTTCGATCAATACATTATGTATATTATTATATATAGCATTTGCTTGTTTTCAAAACTGAATAAACATTGAAGACACAATTATGAGCATGAAATTTTACTAATTATTGTTATTCGACAGTGGTTGAATTCAGCTAAACACAAAAGCTGTGTTGACTTATGTCGTGTAAGGTCCCCGGCAACGTTCTAACCTTCTTTCCGCCCATTACGTTGAGCTTTCCGATAACAGGAGGAGCTGAGTGGGCACCGCATCCAGTTCTAAAATCATTGTCGCTCATGGAAGACATGCCATTTTGTAGTAGTTTCTTTCTCGATTGAAACCACTTGATGTTCAAGAATTTGTCCAGACTGTTATTAAGCAATGTATTTTTTACAATAATCATTTGCATACGGCTTTTTTATTGCAGTTGAATCGCAATGAAATGAATGTTCAAGCGTGTGCTAGCAGTACTAATAACACATTGTGATTGAAATTATATTGTTTGAATAAACAAAACAGTACACGGTATAAATTCGTTTATTATTCAGTCTAATATATTTAAATACAATTATATATCAAGTGAATAATCGCACTTTATATATATATAGACACTAAATCTGAATTATTATTCAGTAAGCAAACCAGGTTCTATATTTCTGATTTGGTATCTAAATAATGTATACAAAGGACGTAGATTATATATATATATATATATATATATATATATATATAGACACTAAATCTGAATTATCATTCCGTAAGCAAACCAGGTTGTATATTTCTGATTTTTACTATTGCCTTAGCTGAGTGACAAGATATGCACATTAACAAATTACAACTTTTGTTTTTGCCAACTCCGGTACTAAGCCAACTGCGAGACATTCTACCTCACCGACACCAATCGCATCTTACCTGACATATCATATATAAATAGTGCCACTGCCGCATTCAAAGACAACATCTGCGGTATTTCCATCGCCACTGTTGCCCTTGTCGCATTTCAGTATTTTTTGTACATGAGTTCAAAATCAAATTGAATGATGATTTTCATATAGTGAAACTTGTTCACGAATTCACTTACATTTTCCTGTAATTTAATTAATTTCAGTAAATATTAATTTAACATCTTTATATGCGCCCGTGACAAACAAGCATATTACTAAAGATCTTGTCCTACGTAGGTACATCGTCCCTGCTCATTATCCAGCAACCAACTTCTATTGGGTATCAACGCCTCCGTTCTGCTGACCCTACCCTGTGAATATTAGCGGAGCATTCCTCGGTACTGCATCGCCTCCTGAGATGACAGTCATAATTTTCGCCGAGTCTACGCCGATATATATATATATATATATATATATATATATATAAATATAGGCTGTGCGTGTCGACACAGAATTACATCTAAATAAACTCCAATAATTAATTACTTAATATAAAAGATTAGCTAGAAATAAAAAAACTTTTTATAAAAGAAGTTTCTTCAACTCTAGATTATCATCCGTAAACTATGAGCTTTGACACGCTAAGATATTTTTTTTTTTGGACAAGGAGGGTGAATGCATTTACGCACTGGCGCGACGAGCATAGCATGACAGCCTACCTGCGCCGTGTGGGACTCGGCCCCGACGGCTGGATCTTGTCCCGTCGAGATCCATACCCACTAAGCACACCCCCTTAAGCTTCACACTCTGTCAGCGTGAGATATCTAAGATTCCCCTTGATTCCCCTAGTCCTTGCGGCAGGGTGGTCGCCGACTCTCAGCTGTATGGTTTTATAAATCAGAGTCAGCGGCCGTGCTCCGCATGAATAAAAGCCGAAAGTCCACCAGTTGATACGGAGGACTTCCTTGGATGCTTGATGAGATCAACAGCGAGGAATACCGCACAATGTAACTGGTCAGAACCTAAGCTGCATAGTAGGTTAACTGTCCATGTCGACAATAATACCAAGTGTTGAGGTCCGATATTAAACTCTTTGACCAGCTCGCCCTAATCACCCCAAGTGTAACTTGCACCCATTCTTTCTGCCAGACCGCGATTGTGGCACTCCTGGCTCTGGTGAGGTCCAGATTTTTCTCCACAAATATCTTGCTTCGATCTCCCGCCAATAGCTTCCAGAGCAGCATTTTAGACAAGACTAAGAGGGCTTTGGTCGAGACCGTCCGGTACGCCCGACTGACTCTGATCGCTAATGTTCGTTGGGCCGACCTTTGTGCTCTCCTATTTTACACCGTCGGTAGTGCCATGTCCGCCCAGACAGGCACCGCGTAGAAAGCCGATAATTCGACAGCCGAAGCTAGCAACCGTCGGCTTCCCCCTGATACATCCCCAATCCTTGGCATAATTCAAGCCAGGTTTAAGCCAGTCTGCTGGGCCTTTGCCGCGACATGTTTTACATGTGCCTCTCCGGCTAACCCCGTGTCGAGAGTCACCGCAATGTACATTGCCCCTTTTCTGATTTCTATCTTATGCGGTGCAAGCATCCGATGATTGCGGACCACCCACTCCGTCACCATCAATAAAGCTTCCTTGGTCGTTTCTTATAGGGCCCCTTTGGTTTGCGCCACCATTAGGGCCAAGTCATCCGCGCAGGCCAACAGCTTGGCTCCCGTCTAGGTAGTTGTTGGTGTCCAGCACCTCGTGATAGGCAGGTTCCCGACGACGAGTCCCAGAATCGAACCCTGTGAAACCTCGGCAGTATTTCTGTATTTTTTCCCTCTGCTACCAGACTTTGTTCATCCAAGTATGATGAAACCATTCGGCAGAGGTACCACTACTTTCCAGTTTATGGTGTTGAAGGCATTTTAAACATACAATAGAATTTAAAGCACGAAATCTCTTGTTTTAAGAGTCTTTGCCGTCTCGCAGCCTGCTCCTTCCGGGATTCGATCACGAGCTCCAACGGTAGACTTTCCTTTCCGGAAACTATATTGGGCATCCGATAATGCTTCTCTGTTTACGGTTTCCTCGTTCAACTTATAGGTCAGAACAATTTCTAAAATATTCTCCAGGGTGTCGACGAGGCCTGCCATGGGTTCTGGGTTTTGGAATTAGTGCAAGGTTTGCCTTTTTTCATAGCCTGGAAAAACCTAATTCTCTAAGCAGTATGTTGGTCAACGTCTAAGAGACCTTCAGCCGCCGCTTAACAAATAGCTTGACCACCCCAGAGGGTACGCCGTCGGAGCCAGAGGCCTTTTCAGGCGTTCTCTAGCCCTTTTAATCTCTTCTAGTGTTACCTCCGGAATATCCTTCAGGGCAACCAAAAACTCATCATTGAAGCTTTCTGAAGCTTGATCATGACAATCTGGCACGACAGGCTTTATATGCCACTGTCTACCGCATATCTCAACTCCACGCTCGCGTCTTGCTTTAGCGATGTGCTCTCGTCCTAGTCATTGCTACGTTTGGCTCGGACAATAGGCAGAGACCAACGCTCTGCTCGCGTGCCGCTACTTCAGGCAAATCATACCCCGCCTTACAGCGGTTTAGGTTTCCTGGATGATCCCTTACCTCTCAAGCGGATTACAGTTGTTTTCCTACCATTGTCCGTTCGCCTTTGGGGTCACGAGCAGTCGTCGTGCCTTCCCTTTGTTAGCCTTTCCATCTATTAGCACCTAACTAAACATAACTGTTTCCATCTCAAAACGATGGCCTAGTTCTTCGCTCCACCTGTAGTCCTGCCTTCTCAATTTCTGTGCATTGCCTAAACTTGTAGATCATAGTATCACTATTGCTCGTGCCACAGCGTAGGCAGATTGAAATTGGCGCTTTAATTCTGCTTTGCCGCTACTCCTAGAAGCAACCGTGACCCGTTAGAACCTGCATGAGGTGGGATGGGGGGTGGCATTCCTCGTCCTCTTAACGTGCTCTATTGTTATAATCTCATCGTGCAACATATCGTTCCACGCGAATTACAAGATTGGCTTCATCACGGTTTTCTGTGAGACACCGACCATTACGTTACTTAGCACGTTATTTTTTCTGCTAACCCACTTGCCATGGGAATTGGTAGGCATTTTCCCATCTTGCTAATAAGACACGGTTATTCATTGAAGATTGATACACTCGTCGGCTTGCCCAATTTAGAGATCAGTACCAGTCGTTTCATTCTGCCGCCACTAGTCACTTCATTACTAGCTTTTTCGCCAATGGGAGAACCCACGACCTCTCAACAGTCGGAGACCTAGTCAAATGCACGCAACCAACGTCACTTAGCTCTGTGAAGTTCTATTTGGCATTTGTTGTGGTGTCCATCACTCTGGACCAACAGCTCAATAAGAGTCGTACCTATCGGCGTAGCGTTGTTACTCTCCATGTTATGGCAGCTGCTGTCAGCTTCTCCATGTTATATGGATCCGCTTTGTCCTCCTGTGTCATTGACAACTTACCATCGTTTCGCTTTTGCTTTTTGGCCACGTTTAGCTTGCTCATACTGGACTTATTTGGGCTTCCTTCAGCTAAAGCGGTTGATAGCATGCCACCGTTTTGGCAATGTGGTATTTTCCATGAAATGTTCAGATACTTATCCTTAACTCTGCAACAACTCACTGCATGCCCTTTGCTGGCGCATGTATGCCTTTCTTAACAGAATTTACGCACTCGTAACAGTTAAGATTTTTTTATTAACACGAGAAAATTGCCATGTTCAGTTGATATCCGGTACCCAATATATTAAATTGCGTTGGTCATTTTCATCCATTAAGATGCTTAATTCAGATTAACGCGTCGATCAGCGCTTTGTGTTAGTCCTCCCCATCGCCGATAAGGGCATCGCCCCCCCCCCCCCCCGTCTTTAACTTCATTACTCTACTTTTAAAGTCTCCGTTTTTAATCTGAGTAACCTACTCAAACTGCATGTCGATGCTCTTAGGATCTGCCTATTTTTTTCAGTTCTTAAAATTTTCCGTGCTGAAGGCCATTTGTTTTAGTACTTCAGACGTATGTCGTTTATTAGCCAAGAGACAATCCATGTCATTTTTTTCGCTAGATAGACCTGCGCCTCTATGTGCGCCTGATTTGAATCGTATTTCTTGTACTGTTTCAAGTTCACCTATTTCCCATTCTCCCTCACATACAGCAGCACATTATACATACAAACGGCTGCCGTGTGCGCATCTAACGGTATAATTAACTATTTGGAGACGACACATAACCAGCCATATATATATATATATATATATATATATATACACACATATTATTTACTCGACGAAGTATATACAGGTCAACTGTCTGTTGTTTTCAGCGCGGCATTGCTTACCGCTCTGGCGAGGGAGTGAACAGAATGAGCGCTTTGTAAGTGCTATACTGCATGGTATTTCACGCATTGCTGGGAGCAGTACCGACAGATGCAGCACTATAACTCTCATCGAGTTCAAGCACACTAACTGATAGTAGTCATGGTGTACGACGTACGTTCTGTACGCGTCGTAACTATTGCAAGCAACCCCATTCCAAGGGTGACATAACTTTTTTATATAAAAGGTATTACATAAAAGGTGACATAACCAATTTATGATTAGGCCTACAATGTATTTGCCTCCTTACTGGCCATGAATTATCTGATTCGTTTCGTTCTTCTGTCAAAATCTAGCTACTTCTGCGGTTATAAAGCGGTTCTACGCCCCTATTGGTTCTCAGTTTGCAAAATCCACGATTATGAGAGAACGCATTACTCAATTGAAAAACCGAGCATACCGACACACTCGGGGGAATTTCTATATTGTCTGAATTATACCTGGCTTTAGCTAGAGCAGGAACTATTGTGATATTAAGAAGAGTTCGCAAAAGTATATGATTGTATGTAGAGTTCCTGCAAAGACCAATTATATAGAATCATAGAACATTTTTCATCTCACTCCTATACGAAACATGTTTGCTTCCCCTTGACTTTATATATATATATATATATATATATATATGCGGTAAGAGAGAGAAAACGATAGATCATCTGGTTAGAGAGCGTGAACAATTGGGAAGGACTAGGGATTTAAAAATAGGAGAGGCGCTAGGATTAGGCAAGGATGCAGAAAAAACACAGGTAGAGATTAAAAAGCAGAGGCTATCCCGATGGAAAATGTTTAACACATAAGGGAAAAACGGGGGAGCTCAATATAAGTAATTAATAGCTGCAGCCATATGCGCCCCTGATATTAAAGGGTGATATATGTACAATAGTCAATCTATCATATATATATATATATATTTATATATATATATATATATATATATATATATATAGCTTTCTTAGCTATTACCTTGAAATTATAAAACCTTTAGAAAAACACGACACGAAAACAATCTCATGTCGGACAAACGTCGACTGAGATCAGAGATTTAGATGTTGAATTTTCGATTACTCACGATAGCGATACTGAAGAATCTTGGTTGGCGTATAGGTGACGACATGGAAAAGGTCTGCGAGCGCTAGACTGAACACAAGATTGTTCGAGCTCGACTGTCGCATGCGAGGTGAGCACCTCAGTACGAGCAGAACCAGCGAGTTGAGAATGACCGCAAGGACGCACGTTGACACCAGAAGAACCGGCACCAGGACGTCGACTAAAAACCTGTGCTCCCGTCCGTCGTTCATGGTGTCTACCGCACTTGCCACGTCCGTGGGTGTCCTGAATCTGTTCGTAGAATCCATTCGATCAAGCCAACGAGATGAGGTCTTGTGTCCCGTACTGTACACAGCCTGTAGCTTATTTTAGTCGCGTCGTCGTCGTCGTAGTCGCTTTCGTAGGTCCCCAGTCACACACAGATGGAGATTGACTGACACGAATCTGTCGACATCTGTATCGAAATGTCGAAAATGTATTCTGTTGTGTCTTGTCGGATTGACTGCGTGCTGTTTCTCGTTGCTGCCGTTGCTGCTGCTGCTGATGCTGCTGCCACGAAGAAGTAGGCCGAAACACTTTACTCACTCAATCCGCTGATTGAATCTAACTGAGTTACTTCGTTAGCGACAATCGTGCGACGGTTCTACCGTAGTAAGAGCAATCTCTAATAAAGCTAGATAAAGCTTTCTGCTGCTACTGCTGCTGCTGTTAACTGCGAGTGATAGTTAGCGTTGGTAATGTAACATCAATGAACGTAACCGGGAATACTGTCTGCAGTAAACTTTGATCTCTCTCTTTCTATCTCGCTCATTTTCAAGCGATAGATGCGATGACTCTATACTCTACTCTAGCTGCTCTGTTGTATGCGTTTCGGAAACACGGGGCCGCCCCCCAGCTGTCAGCTACTGCGCGAGGCACGCAGGTAGCAGCAAGAGAAAACTCCCACCACCCGCTTGCAGCCAGCCAGACCGACAGACGATGTCCGATACAACGATATTAGACTCAGCATCTTTCTTTCGATAAGATTTTTGTTTTTCTGTCTCTTGTTCTACTGTTCGCACAGCAAGAACGTACTATCGACCAGTAAAGCCTTTTTATTTTTTTCAGTTTTAGTTTCCGTTCTGTTTATTACTTCAAACACACGCTCCTTACAGAACATCCGTGTTTCATGTTGTACACACATATATATATATATATATATATATATATATATATATTTGTTTTTATTTTGTCTACTATTTTTCTTCTTTACTCTTTCTAATTTCTACCACTACTACTACTACTACTACTCATGCTAACAATAGCAGTCGTGAATAGGCAAGTACTTGCTTCAGGCGGCTCGTGCCACGTTATGGGTATATCAATATGCCTTGATGTAAACGAGTCTGTTGAATGTTCTTTGTATTCTTATGTATATGTGTGTGAATGCATCATTGACTCGTGGCCACCCAGCAAACTTCCAGTTCTGCTTTGATAATGAAGACTGGTCAACGTTAATACATTTTTGCCTCCTTTCACATATTTAACGTTATAACCACATATTGACGTGATTAGATTTGTAGCCTGTATCCCCCCTTTCCGACAGTGGTCCTCATAAAACGCACGTCGTTAGCAGAAACCTATTTTGCACATGTTTTTCAGCTAATGAAGATTATAGTTACTCCTAGCCTGTAGGCCGCTATACCTCTCTCTCTCGAGGTAGATCTATACACAGATAGATATATATAGATATAGATATAGATATATATATAATATAATACAACATAGATTATAATATATATATAGATATATACACCTATATAGAATATATTATATATATATATATCACATATATATATATATATATATATTATATAATATACACATATATATTATAACATACACATAATATATATTATATTATATATATATAACACATTATATATATACATACACATATAATATAGATATATATATATATATATATATATATATATATATATATATATATATATATATATATACACATATATATATATATATACCAGACAGTAGTTCCAACAGTCGGTACAAGTGGCTGTCGCGCCCTGCATGTATGTAAGAAAAACCTACCTCAAAGTAGAAGAGTCTCACTGCGTCGTTCGAGGTGGGTAGAGTTATTATTATTATTATTATTATTATTATTATTATTATTATTATTATTATTATTATTATTATTATTATTGTTTTATTTTCATTCAGTTATAACAATAGTGAGGTATGAACGTTTAAGCCAGGCCTGGTTTGTTCCCTTGTCAGTTCATTGCGCCTATGATTGAAGCCACGTTTCCTCTACAAACGGCCAAAGACATTATCTGTCTCAAAAACATGGTCTCGCGTCGATCACCTGTAACGTCTTCTATGAGTTTTCCGATATCTTTCAAGATTTTCGCTGTACCTGTGCTGATGGGGCCAAGTGTCTTTTATTATTATTATTATTATTATTATTATTATTATTATTATTATTATTATTATTATTATTATTATTATTATTATTATTATTATTATTATTATTATTTATTATCATTCAGTTGTAACAATTGTGAGGTATGAACGTTTAGAACGAGCCAGGTCTGCTTTGTTCCCTTTTCAGTTCATTGCGCCTATGATTGAAGCCACGTTCCCTCTACAAACGGCCAATGACATCATCTGTCTCAAAAACATGACCTCGCGTCGATCACCCGTAACGTCTTCTATGCGTTTTCCGATATCTTTCAGGATTTTCGCTGTACCTGTGCTGATGGGGCCAAGTGTCTCCAATGTAATGGGCACAAAGTGGTAGCTTCTTGATAGCTCGAGATACTTCTTTCGTTTTTCAGAATCCGCGCGCTCTGCTACCCATCCAGATTCGACTGCGCTGTGACATATATACGACGAGGCCGCCGTGCATGAAACCGTAACGTCCCATACAAGGCTTTTCCCGTGTGACCATAGCGGGATGGTGACCCCGTCAGGTCGCAGCTCATTGCTGCCATTAAGACCCTTCGGCTCGGGTGTCGATGGTATCCCTGCCCTTCTAAGAGCTCTTCGTACTATGGCGTTGAGTTCAGCGTGTCTTGTGAGTCTGCCCGGACTTTTCAGACAGCTTAACGGGTGAAGACCGTCAGAGTCGACAGGTTGGCCGCATGGCAGGCAAGAAAAGGGCAAGAAAAAAGGCAAGAAAAAATTATTATTATTATTATTATTATTATTATTAAAGCAATTTTCGGGAATATTGATAAAATGGCAAGGTGTATTTTTTGAGGACGGGGGTACTACCTGAGGAACAATATGGGCAAAAAAAGAGAAAGTTGACGCACACAGCAATACGGCTGCTGCTTGAAGTCATATGGCAAAACCTGTCCAAGCCTCAAAATCGTAATACGCGATTTTTGTGGATCTAAAAGCGGCCTGGAGACTGACCTATCTGAACGGATATTGATAGACTGGTCGATAGAATGGGCAAAAGTTTTATTGTCATTTTAGGTGAAAGTCTATACAAGGTTAGAAACGCAATTGTGAAGATGTGTAGCTTTTTCGGACTAACTAGGGTTAACCATTCACTGGAAAAAAACGGTGACGAGTAAATGCGATTGGAAAATAATGATACATAAACATTACAGTAAGGAGGGTTGCATTTATACAAACTAGTTACCTATCTGGAGGTCATCATTACGACGGCGTAGGTTTACAAGAGCGAAAGAGAGTACGCAAACCGACGAGGCGAAAACGACTTTAAGAAACCCACAGAAGTTATCTCTGAATGCGGCAGTGGCATTATCCGGACTCAAGATGAAACTAATTGCAACTTAAAAGATTTAACTCTGGGTATATAAATAGCATTATAGGTCGAAGAGCTGAGTCTACTAAGTAGATAGTGCATTTTCTTTAAATGTGTTATGGAACTAGAAAGTACTAGGCAGAAACAGAATTGTTAGCATTTTGAAGAGAAGTCCCCTGGTAAAAAAATATATAAGCACGGCGGAGCTTCAGTCGGATGGAGGCATACGCATATATATATATATATATATATATACATATGCTGTTCAAACCGTATCGCGACTGTTGTGTTTTTTTCAAAAATTATTCATTTATTCATGAATATCTATTTTGTCCTCTTTAAAGTAATCCCCATGAGATATTATACACTTGTGCCAACGGTTTTTCCAATCTTCGAAGCACTTCAAAAAACAATTTTTTTAACCTTGTTCAGCTCCTCCTTCGATGCCGTCTTTATCTCGTCAAGCGTAGCGTAACGTCGTCCTCTCATGGGCCTCTTCAGTTTAGGGAACAAGAAAAAGTCACAGGGGGCCAGATCTGGGGAATACGGTGGCTGCGGCATCATTAGTGTGTTGTTTTTGGCCAAAAACTCGCGCACAAGCAACGATGTGTGAGCAGGGGCGTTATCGTGGTGCAAAAGCCAATTTTTGTTCTTCCACAAATACGGGCGTTTCTGGCGGATTGCTTCGCGCAAATTGCGCATAACTTGCAGGTAATATTCCTTATTGACCGTTCTACCCTGTGGCAAGAACTCATGATGCACCACGCCCCTGCAATCGAAGAAAACTGTCAGCAAAACTTTCACATTCGACCGAACTTGGCGCGCTTTTTTCGGTCTTGGTTCGTGCGGCAGCTTCCATTGAGATGATTGAGCTTTGGTTTCCACGTCATAACCATAAACCCACGATTCGTCACCAGTTATGACCCTCTGGAGCAAATTTGGGTCGTCGCGGACAGAGTCCAACATCTCATTAGCAATGTTCATGCGATGCTGTTTTTGGTCGCAATTGAGCAATTTTGGTACGAATTTCGCGGCGACCCGTCTCATGCCCAAATCATTGATAAAAATCGAATGGCACGAGCCAATCGATATGTTTAGGTCCTCAGCAACTTCTCTAACGGTGATTCGACGATTGGCCAATACCATTTTCTCCACTTCATTAATTTTTTCGTCTGTTGTTGAAGTGCTCGGGCGTCCGGCACGCTCTTCGTCGTTCACATCTTCTCGGCCTTCTGAGAACATTTTGTACCACCGATAAACGTTGCTTCGGTCCAAGGTAGCTTCTCCGTATGCCACAGTCAACATTCGGAATGCATCCGCGCACTTAATTTCGTTTTTCACACAAAATTTGATACAGGTTCTTTGATCCATTTTTTTGAATAGGTAAAAATCGAAGACGATCCAAAACACGTGCAAGCAAAGCAGCTGTCAACAATTAAGTGAACATTCAAAATGGCCGAGCTTGTCGGCATAAGTGAGAGACATGAGTAACAACCTAACGCCACAAAAAAATCGAAATTCGAATATACGTAACTCGCGAAAATTTTTCCCCCCGCGATACTTTTTGAACAAACGGTATATATATATATATATATATATATAGGGTGTTCCTAGTTGTGTGTCCAAAACACTAGATTATGGTCAAACTCGGTGAGAAAATCATGTTTGCCAATGGAAAGGGGGAGCGGAAATGCTCCGTATAGGAGTGAGATATTTTTTTTATTGTTATTTTTGGGGGGGCTGTTCCGACATACGTTTGCAAAATGCACGATTGTGAGAGAACGCATTCTTCAATTGAAAAATCGAGCACAGCGGCGCATTTGGGAGAAAATTCTACATTTTAAAAACTATACCTGACCTAAGCGAGCGCAATGACTATTGTGATATTAAGAAGAGATTGCAAAATTATAATTTCACTTTTGCATGTTTAAACTTTAACGCCCAGGTTCTCAAAATGTCCATTACGCGTGCAAAACTAATACGTCCAGACGAACGTGCATTTCTAGTAAATCATTTTGGTACCAAATTGGAAAAGCTGGCATCCGTGGTTGCAGAGTAACTCAAATCTACCTAGGACCATATGGGCTGTGAGTGCACACATGCAGCTACTATATTCGCCTTCTTTGTCAATCAAGTCACTCGTCAAACCTGTAGAAGCTCAACAAAAGATTTATTTTACATTAAATATTGCTCGAACGAATGCCCGCCAGCCAATAAGCACATTCGGTATCGATGGCAAAGCTCGCGTTGCACGCGTTCAAAGATTCCAGGCGTCTCCCGAATGGTTCCACCAGCAGTTACTATTCTGCCGATCAGATCCATAGGAGACTCAACGGGAGTTGCATAGACTAGATCCTTTAGGTGGCCCCAAAGGAAAAAGTCACGACTGGACAGATCAGGCGATCGCGGCGGCCAAGCTTGTGGACCGTCTCGGCCAATCCAGCGATTAGCAAACGTCTCATCCAGATAATTCCATACCGAGAGGGCGTTGTGTGCTGGAACCACATTCTCGATCGAACACTCTGTGGAATGTTTGCCAAATGTTCTCGCAGGGTTGTGCTCAGAAACAGGTTGTATGTTGGTCCATTCAATTTATGTGGAAGTATATGAGGTCCGAAAAGATAGTTGCCCAAAATGCCAGCCCAGACATTCACGGAGAACCGATGCTGGTGTCTATGCGGGCGGGTCATATGCGGGTTTTCCGTAGACCACCAATGCGCATTGTGTGCGTTGAACACACCATCTTGCGTGAAGGTCGCTTCGTCGGTGAAAAGAACAAAAGCAGGAAATTCCACATCGGCCGCGGCTTGTTGCAGAAACCAGCGACAGTAATGAATGCGTGGCTGGTAATCAGAATCCCGCAAGGCTTAAACTCGCTGCAGCCGGTATGGGTGTAGCCCTGATTCATTTAGCACCCTGTGAACAGTGGTACGACTTACACCGACACTTCTAGCCACCTGCCTAATGCTTGCAGAAGGACGCGCAATTACTTGCTCAACAATGTGGTCCTCCGTATTTGGGCTTCTCACTGTCCGCGGTCGTCCCGCTTCGTATTGACGGCCTTGAAATGATCCAGTTTCGCAGAGCAAACGATGAAGTCTCGATAACATTTTCCCGCCAGGTATCCGTCGATTTGGGAAACGCTCTGCGTACAACCGATGTGCAAGACTTGCGTTACCGTGTGCTTTACCATACATAAAATGCATGTCAGCTTTCTCGGCATTTGTGAACCGGTCCATCACGATACACGTGGCACAAGCGCCTGCACTTTGTAATAGAACTAATTGGAGAATGTAGACTCAGCTAGGCGATTACGAGAGACTTACGAACGATGACCGAAAACAAACGACGTACGTCTAGCGCGTAGCGCAGCCGAGCAAAGAATGGATGTTAGGCCATGCTTCCTCGGCCTATTTATTCACTCAAGGAAAGCTGTAGCGCTCGTATAGTAACAATGTTAAACGATGGAATCGGATCTTCTCTTTTTCTCGGAAGACAAGATGCACGTTCGATGATGTGCTCGGTCGACTGTCGTGTCATTTTACAGAGTTATTTATGACGATGTTGATGTTCTGGCTGGTGACAGTACCTTAGTCGTCGAGGTGTACGTTGAATTGGATGCTCGGTCGACATCGACGGCGCCAGTAGTGAGCTGTTCTGTTGATACGTTGTGTATAACTTTGTCACCGTATCATAAATTGCCTGAGCATTTAGTAAGCCTCCGCGTTTTTGTTACTGGAGTGCAGGCATTTTCTATTTCCCACCATGGGTTTAGCTTGCTTGCCTTTGCTCTAATGCTCGCGCTGCTTAACGAAGGCTGCTATCTTACAGACACACAGCTCAGTGTGCTTATTGGCTGGCGGGCATTCGTTCGAGCAATATTTAAAGTAAAATAAATCTTTTGTTGAGCTTCTACAGGTTTGACGAGTGACTTAATTGACAAAGAAGGCGAATATAGCAGCTGCATGTGTGCACTCACACCCGATATGGTCCTAGGTGGATTTGAGTTACTCTGCAACCACGGATGCCAGCTCTTCCAATTTGGTACCAAAATGATTTACTAGAAATGCACGTTCGTGTGGACGTATTAGTTTTGCGCGGGTAATGGAAAAATTTTGAGAACCTGGGCGTTAAAGTTTAAACATGCAAAAGTAAAATTATAATTTTGCAATCTCTTCTTACTATCACAATAGTCATTGCGCTCGCTTAGGTCAGGTATAGTTTTTTAAATTAAAAGGTAAAATGTAGAATTTTCACCCGAATGCGCCGATGTGCTCGGTTTTTCAATTGAAAAATGCGTTCTCTCACAATCGTGCATTTTGCAAACGTATGTCGGAACAGCCCCCCCTAAAATAACAATTAAAAAAAATTATCTCACTCCTATACGGAGCATTTCCGCTCACCCTTTCCATTGGCAAAAATTATTTTCTCACCGAGTTTGACCACACCCTAGCGTTTTGGACACACAAATAGGAACAGCCTGTATAGGGAAGTGGGAGGTGCCATTGTTTATGTACATAAAAATACTACCGTTTTATAGTATAGTGTGGTGCCCTCCTTGTAAACGCGTCGTTCTATTTATATTAAAACAAAATTGTAGAGCCTAAATTTTATTAGTACAAGTATATGAGTTGTTCTGGTCGCAATTTGTCTTTTGCTTTCAAAAAGGCATTTCGCGTGCGAGGCTATCGTAAAATCGGCGGCCAACAGTCCTTATGTCACAGAAAACACGCTTCATTAATGTGCTATTTTGACGGAGAAGTTGTTTGAGTTAGAATGTACGATGACAAACTATTTCTAACTATTGTTTTCCTGTGTTGAACTTTTTTGCCTGGAATTTCTGTTATGTAGCTTATATTCTTCGTGCGGTCTTATTGACACATTGTACATTTAAGCCTAACCGTAAGTAATATATATATATATATAAAATATTGTGATGACTTAATAATTAATTACAATACGTTTGCACACTCGGCAGTGCTCGCCTTAATATATATATATATATATATATATACTAGAAATGTGGGAGACAACATTTAAAGCGACAAGGCTTAATTTTTAATTTTTTTTAAATTTAAAATTCTAACATCAATTATTGATTCTATAGATGAACAATTTCAAATCAGAGCAAATGGCGTGATAGACACTCGAAGCAGGTGCCAGCCAGACAGACCGTGAAACCTAGATTGGCCGCCTATCAATCACTGCTCGACAAAATCGGGGACATGACTTCATACGTTGGTCGCTAATTTGAAAAAGTGATCCACTAGAAGGATAATGTGGTCCTTCTGATCGTGACGAGTTTTTCAGCATACAATGTCTGCAATATCTTATGTATACACATTTAGCTTGATTAAGCAATGTATATATATATATATATATATATATATATGCGCCGATTGCTCTTTTAGTAAATCCCCGTAGCGCGTCGAATAAACACGACCGTCTAAAAAAACAATCGGCGACTTTGTATAATACCTGACAGCAGCCCAGATCACCACTGAACCGCCACCTGAGTGACGTTTTGACAAAATTCGTTTTTCCTTGCGGACTTCAAGCAAATAATAGTTACATCGATCCGGTTCATCAAAGTTAAACTTTTTTCATCCGAAAAAAGCACTCTGTGTCACTCAGTGGTCCATGACATCGTATCGTGGGCACTCAGTTGTCCATGACATTTTATCGTGGGTGAAGTCAAGACGAGCTTTCATCGGTCAGCGGTCAATCGTTGTTTTTTCTTGTGTATTTTGCCAATGTGTCTTCCTGAGGAAGCTTTGCACATTTCGCACGTTCGTTTGCACGTCGGCCGCCGCCGCAATCGCCCTCGCCGAGGGCGCAGAGTTCGACGCTTTCTTCAGAATTGCAGGTTGTTTCGTTCCAAAATAGAATTTGGACGCCTGAACTCTTTTTTTACGGCGTATTTTTTACCTAAATTAACAAAGTTATTTACTTCTTAGACACAACGCCTTAATTGACGGGTAATTTTGCGATTAGAGAGGCCGATGTTCTTATAAGCCTTGATATGGTCCTTTTCTTTAGCCATGAGGCGCCAGCCTAAGCCAATCGTTTCAACAAAGAAAAAACGTCTGGTAGGAGGTCTGCCTTTGTTTCTATCGAGCCGTTAAATGAGCCCAAATGTTGTTATTCCACTCAATTCAATCGCTAAGACATGCATCTTGGTGGTGACTTTATAATTTTTTCGCAGCGTAGCTGTGCCAAATGTCGAAATCTTGTGTTTTAAGGTAACCCGATACCCCAAATGTCGATAAAAGTATCCGCCGCTGTTACTCTGTGAGCATGTATCATTATGATCTTTACACAATCGGTTATAATAAATGCGTGAAATGTGGCAAACATAGGTGGCCCTATATTTTTTTCAGGGACTGTATATATATATATATATATATATATATAAATTCCTAACATAAATATTTTCAAGCCTGTTCCAAGTAAGTTGTCAATTCGCCCAGCAAGCCACAATCGAAGTCCCTCTAGGTTAGTACTTGATTGATGTATGAGACATACATGAATATCGAAACCTGAGACGAAGTATCTGCTCGCGATCTGTGTACCTGTCAATGTTTAGCTTGATACATTTATATAAAATAAGGCTATTTCATCAAAGGCATTTAAGTGAAAAACAGCTATCATTATAATATATTACTGCAAAATACTATTGTATTATAGAGAATAACCAACCGCCCCTGATGCTCCGTGTCATTCTTCGCCGTAAAGTATTACAAACTGCATCAACGTAAATAGCTGCATACGGCTGAAGTTCGGCCGTCATTACCTTAAACTGACGGACCACTTCTCTTCTCCCTTCCTCCCCCGCTCCGCCACTAAGGGTCACGTTTTTGTGAACAGAGTGTGAATTTTCCGATTATGTTAACTTCGTATTTCACTGAAAACATACTCCTCTTGCCCGGATTCGGTGGCAACCGGAATCTCACAGAGTCCGCCGAGCTCCAAATACTTGACCAGTGTCGCCTTCAGCGTACGAGGAAACGCGCGCGAGGGACAAATATATATCCGGGTGAAGAGAGAGAGAGAGAGGGGGGGAAGAGTGTTTTGAACTACGGCGCGTCTGTACGGCAGCCCTAGGCCGCGCGGGCCCAAACTTACTATCGCTGTTTATCGGTCGTTGCCATGGTTATGGGCTGGCCCGGGCGCCCCATGCTTTGCCTTGCCGTTTCACCCCAATGGCCGCCGCTGCATTCCTTGCTGCTGCTGCTGCTGCCGCTGCTCAGCTTTATCAGCTGGCTTCGAACAGACTGGCTGAGATGTCAACAACAAAAACAACAACGATCTCGACGCTCGCCGTCCCCACGCATACCACCGTAATGTTCAAGACGATACAACATTCGCAAAGACGGCATTAGCCAAATCCTACGCAGACGAAACGCAAGTCAGTTCTAACGTCTTCGAAAGATCTTCGGCTTCCCGCTCACATTGCCACTATGCGGCTCCGGTGCGGCCACCGAGCCGGCTTCAGGGCTGGCCTCTCCATCGGCCAATCGTCCTTCATGATCGGCTTGCCTACCGTGCTCCTGATCGTTCTCGTGATGACGGAGATACCGGCGGCTTGGAGTCAACTGCGTGACCACCTCCGCTTTGTCACCGTCGAAATGTGCGCCAACAACGGGAGCGTGCTCGATCCGTTCCGACTCAACTGTAGTTCGTGCCCGCGCAACTCGACGTCGTTCGAGGGCCGCTTCTGCGAGTGCCGCCAGGGCTTCGTGCGAACGCACCGAGCAAACTATCGACAGCTGGAGTGCAGACCGTGTCCAGTGGGCCACATATCGTCGAAAGACCGTCGACGCTGTTTAGCGTGTGCGACCAGCGCAGCTTGTGGCCGATGTCCGGACGGCAGCGTCCTGATCGAGAGGGAGGCATCTGCCGAGTGCCAGCCGTGTCGCAGCTCGAATCGAACACGAGAGGAACACGAAGCCGCCTCTCTCGTCCAGACGGATTGTGCTGGCGCAGAGAAGCGTCAGACGCTCATCACCGATACCGATCCGGACTATCCGGAGTACAACGACCACTCCGACCTGATCTCGTCGCAGGTGGCCGGAGCCTACGAGAAGTGCAATTCGGGTGAGGACTGCAGTCTGCTGGCCAATCTGTGCGTGCTGTCGCACTATCGCATGTCGCAGAGCCAGGAGTCGCCATGCACGCTCTATCTGAAGCTGACGCCGACCGTCGGCCAGCGCGGTCCGACCAACGGCCCGTGGATCTACTACGACGAGGAAACGCCACAGATTCTGTACAAAACCAATCTGCCGAACAAGTTCACGCTGAACCCGGCCAAGAACAGCTCGTTTCTCACGTTTCACGCGATCACGTTCGACGCTGGCGGCCGCTTCGTGGCCGACGGCGAACTTCACACGCGCGAGCTCATCCCCTGCGCACAGGTGCCGACCCGGCTGTCGTTCGCCGCCAACATCGACGTATCCTGCACGCTGACGGTGAGAGAGCTCCGCCAGCAGCCGCTGAAGCTCATCGACCTCTATCTGGTCAGCGACAACCGGCACACCATCTACCCCGTTCCGACTCTGGTGCGCAATCTCTACAAGAACGGCGTCGCTATCAACAGCCCGGACAGAGCCGAGGTCCAGTGGCAGCTGACCAGGCGGCTGTTCAACGTCGACCGCGAATCCGTCGCGGGCAGCGTCCGCTACCTCGAGCGCGTCGACATCCGGGTGCGTCTGCAGGCGTGGTGGGACGCGAGGGCGCCGGGCAGCGCTTATCCGCCGCTCGTCATCCTGAGCTACAATCGCGTCAAGGACAGCCCTCAGAGTGAGGTGACGCTGCGATTTCGCGTCCACTACGAACAGATTCAGTCGAAGACGTTTCAGGAGATCTCGATCGCAATCGGCGTGTTGAGCACGCTCGTCGCCATGTGGGCCTGCATACGGACGTGGGGCTGGGTGCGGCGGAACGGCACACAGTCGTTTGGCGCCATAGGCATCTGCAAGTTGCTGGCGTACACCTGCGCGGGGCTGGCCGACGCATTTCTGCTCGTGCTGCTCTGCGCCTGTCTCAACTGGCTGGTGATGTTCAAGGGACAGGGAACCGTACATCTGCTGCTTCCGACAGCCGAACAGGAGCAGGAGATCATCACGTATATCGCGGTGGCGTTGGCACTCAAGGCCATCGAGCTCATAGACATTATCGCGATGCAGCAGAATTGGGACGTGTTCCTCATCGACTGGGAGCTCACCGAAGGCGCGACGGCCTGGCGAAGCTACCTGATCGCCGGCGAATTTCTCAAGCTGGCGACACAGCGTCGGCTGCGTTTGAGCGTTCTGCTCTTCGTTGTACTGTTCCTGCTGAAAGTTGTCAATCTGGAGTCGTTAGCGATCGCCGCCCCGGCCAGCGTCGATACCGCCGCCGCAGGCGTGTCGCCGTTCAGCTCGACGTGCCGCCTCGGACTGGTCGGAGCCGTGTACGTGCTTTCGGCGCTGAGCTACTACATCTACATGCGCGGGCTGCACGAACGATTCGTGGGCTACAACTACATGCAGCGTTTCGTCGACCTCTGCTCGATCGCCAACATCAGCGTGTTGACGCTGACGCACTCGTGTTACGGCTACTACATACATGGCCGGTCGGTGCTCGGCAAGTCCGACGTGTCCCTGTGGGAGATTCTCGACCAGCTGCGCAAGGAGGAAAACGACCTCTGCGCGCACCGCGGACTGATTCCCGACACCGACGAGCAGACGTTCCGCATCAGCCTGCTCGTTCAGCTGAAGAGCCAGTACAAACGGCTGCTCGAGGGTGCGCGGGCGCCGCCGCAAAACATCGAGCAACTGGCGGCCGCCCACAAGGCTATCAACAGGTTCCTGGTGGCCTTCCTGCAGCACGCGGTCCGGGACCTCGACTACGCCGTCCAGGACGCGATGGCCGTCGAGACATTTCTCGACGTCGAACTCAACGACGTGCACGACCGGTGCGTCTTCTACAAGGATCCGAACGGGCGCACCCTCGAAACGCTACTGTTTTCGAGTTTTGAGAAGAATCTTCTTGTTCTCGACCTTCTCATCTTGCTCATCGCCGACTGGGCCTCACAGGATCTGCTTCTCGGCGCCTGTATTGTTTACGTCACCGATATGCTCATTCAGGCCGTTCGAACGTCGCTACTGAAGCGAAACCTGGTCAAAAAGTCACTCATAGACGCCCGCTTCGTGTCGACCTAGCGCGGCCACTCACTGCCATGAGCTGTAGTTAGTTATCGAGCCGCCTCAGACCCAACCGAGTACATACCGATATATATATATATATATATAAACGTTATTAATACAGTATCAATCTACATTTGTACGTAAACACTTGTAAATAAATACATTGTTTAAATGCTGTTCCAACTGCTGTGATTTGCTTTAACTCTGTGTATTGTCTACAGACCGCCCGATCACCATGACGTTCGATAAGTCAGGATATTTTTCGTATAACATTGGCCTATGCAACACATTTGACTCTCCCTTCCAATGTTGAATAAGATAGCTCATTATATATATATATATATATATAAAGTGTGTTGCAAAAAATTAGCAACTCATGTTTTTTTGCGATAATTTCGGCTTGGTTTATTTGAATGGCTTGAAATTTTAAGCGCATGATGTACATGACGAAACATGAGTATAGTGTTGATTTCATTGCAATCTCAAAATCGGTTCATACAAAAAATAAAAAAGTGTGAAAAAACAGTGTTGCAAAATATTAGCAACAATAACATGCTAACAACACAGCTCTTGTTTGTAAAGGATAGTCGATACTACAGCTGATATTCGATCCCAGGGACCAAATGTCAGGAATATTGTCTAGCTAAATCAATCGTTATATAGCTGCAAAATATTCTACAGCTTAGTCGTTGTTCCGAACTAACGACGAATCTTATGTTTAAACCATGGGTCGTACAAAGGATCTTTCGGATAACGAAAAGACAAGAATTGAGGCATATGCTAAGCTCGGTCATACAGTAACTGCTATAGCAACCAGATTAGGACGGCATAAGAGCACCATCAGCAGGTTCTTACACCCTGGAGTGAACCAAAGGTGCAGATCTAACAGTGGGCGTAAGCCAGTTTTGACTATTCGAGATCGGCGAAGGATCATACAGTTGGCTACTCATGACCAAATGTCTTCTTCCAGGATCAGGACTACTTTGGGAGTGCCAGTACACCGATCCACAGTGTACCGAGTGTTAAGTTCTGACAAAAACGTGCGATACGCGAAAAGGAAGCTTATGCCGCGACTGCAACCGAAGCACATTGTCGCACGGCGTGCATTTTCGCATAGATACCAAACTTGGGATAACGAGTGGAAAAACATCGTCTTCTCGGATGAAAAGAAATTTAATCTCGATGGCCCTGACGGCTGTCAGTACTATTGGCACGACTTACGGAAGTAACCTAAATGGTTCTCGAAACGTGTGGCCGGTGGTGGCTCTGTGAAATATTGGGGCGCGTTTGGATATAATGGGAAGTCTGATCTAGTCGAGATTGTGGGCCGAAACAATTCTGACATGTACCAGCGCATTGTCGGTTCCCAGTTAGAAGCCCACTTCAGAAGAATTGGGGGACCTGACGCAGTTTTTCAACAAGACAACGCCACGTTTTATACCTCGGCTAGCACTATAGCCTTTTTTCAAGAACAAGGAGTGCCACTTTTTGACTGGCCGGCATTAAGTCCAGACCTGAATCCTATTGAAAATCTTTGGGGACATTTGGTAAAGCAGATTAACGCAAATGGTCGACAATATAATCATTTGTCGGACCTCAAAGAAGCTGTCCAGCAAGCATGGACTAATATTCCACTTTCGTACTTACAACAGCTCATTAACTCCATGAAAGACCGAGTTTACGATTTGATACAGAAGAAGGGACGAAAAACCCGTTTCTAGAATAAAATATGTAGTTTCAAATGAGTCATACAGCCCTGCTAAGAATCGAATACGCTGTAAGGCGCTATTGTTGCTAATATTTTGCAACACTGTTTTTTCACACTTTTTTTATTTTTTGTATGAACCGATGTTGAGATTGCAATGAAATCAACACTATACTCATGTTTCGTCATGTACATCATGCGCTTAAAATTTTAAGCCATTCAAATAAACCAAGCCAAAATAATTACAAAAAAACATGAGTTGCTAATTTTTTGCAACACACTTTATATACATATATATATACATATACATATATATATATATATATATATATATATATATATATATACACATTTATATACAAACATTTTTAGTCGAATCAACTCGTAGCCGATCTCCACTGATGAGCCGACTTACTGACCCGCCTACCAACTTGACTACTGCTACGATCCTGCTGCCCTGTGTTCGGCTCGCCCAATAGAAAACCCTTGAGTAAGCAATATACTGAGCTGTGCGAGAAAGGTCTAGCGGAATTGATTGATGCCTTCACTACTAGCGTAGCGTGCCGCCGCCATACGTAGCAGCCGACATGGTCAAACATGGCACGATGTCGACGAGCATCAAGCGTGACAGCGTCGTCGTTGTCTGATCGTGACATATAGTCAGACAGTCAGCTATCCAGTTTGTGCAGCGTCTGCGTGACAGACGGACGTTGCAGCACGTTAGAACATACGTTACGACGGTCCTGGCGTCGGCGTCAGCAGCGGCGGGGGACACGGACGCCTCTCTCTTCCTCTCCCTAACCTCCCATCTCCCCCCTCTCTCTCTCTTTCACTCTGATGCGAGTAAGTGAATAAAGGCGCTCATCTTGCTCATCACCATCCTTATTCTCAGCATCATCTCTGTCTGCTGGCCAGGGACGACCGGCCTGCTCGCCGTTGGCCTCGAAGCGAAGCTACTCTCACCATTCGTATTGAAAAGCAGCGCGTCATTGCGTCCCCCTTGCCCACGACGGCAAGTCGGTAAGTGGTGATCGCGTAGTTCTCGCCATCTCCGCATCGGCGACGGCGAAGACGACGACGACAACCCGCCACCATGCATTGTTCGTCGCATTGTTGAACGCCGATGACTGTGGCAGCAGCGTCAGCAATAGTAACAGCAATAATAAGAGTTACAACAACGACACCAACAACAACTACGGCAACAACAATAATAAAAACGACAACAACCACGGCAACAACAACAATAACAATAACAACAACAACAACAACAACAACAACAACAACAACAACAACAACCACCACGGCAACAATAACAACAGTATGGACATTCGAACTACAACATGTGAGGCGGTGTAGCACCCAGAGGTACAGAACCCAGGCCACAGCTAAAATAGGCTACAGCAACAAGCTACAGCAAAGCAGCCCGGACAAATAGTGCGCACTGCTGCCGGTAGTAACAAAAACAATAACAACTGGGCTTTTTCTGGCGTATGCTTTGTTGATTCCTAGCCTATCGGAGGCTGTGCCGAACCGATAAACTAGTGAATGCGGCGCCGACAGCAACAAAAACCACAACAACAATAGCAAAACACAGCAGCAACAACAACAAGAATTACAGCATTAACAACAATAAAAACAGCATCAACAACGACAGAATCAACAACAACAAAAACAGCATCAACAACAACATCAACAATGATAACGTCGCTGCCGCCATCGCCGACAACAGTGATGTCAACAAAGGCCGACAGTCTATGGCCTGGTAGGGCACCATCCGCTCCCGTAGCCGCCGCCGCTGCCGCCGTAGCCAGGGTTTTTGCTGTTATTGTTTCGTGTTGCTGATGCTGCTGCTGATATTGATGACGTTCGGTGGTTCTGGCCCCAGCCGGGCTCGTGACTGTGATAGTTGTTCTCTGGCCGGCCAATGTCTGGGCCACAACTGCCGGGACCTCCACTCGGCCACCACCACCACAGCAAACACACAGCCAGACAGCCAGATCACCAAACCACCTCACCAGCGTCGTTGCTCAACGGCTGCATCTGCTGTACCGGCGCCCGCACCGCAAAGCACCGGGCCTGGCGCACAACAGGCTGCTGCGGCGTCAAAGTAGGTACTACAGCTGGAGATCCTGGTTGGGAGATGGCCGTTCGTCCATCATGGGACGTTCGACTAGGTGGTAGCGACTAGGTGGTTAGGTAGGGTAAGAAAAGACGACGGCGACGAAGAAGAACAAGGGGGAGGTGACGAGAACTACAGGGAGAACGAGAGGGAACTACAGGAATAAGGAGAGGAATAGAGCAAGTCGACAAAGGGTAGGCGAAACAGCCAACGACGGGAAAACCCAAAGGAAGAAGAGAAAGAATTAGAAGAAGAAGAAGAAGAAGAAGAAGAAGAAGAAGAAAACGAAGAATAAAAAGACGACAACAAGGACAACAACAATACAGTTCCCCGTCTGCGCGTCCCACCCTCCCAGGCAAAACTAACCACCACCGCCAACGACCGAGTTGTGATGAAATCGAGACGACGGCGACGACGACGACAACGACGACAACGGCCATACGATTGCTTCCAATCTTCACTGTGATCGGTCAACGAACGCCGCCTGTAATCGTAGCGGTAATAGAACTAAGTATGAACAGAAGCAGCTACCGTAGCTGCCAATACAGCAGCGCGCAGCTTTGCGCTCGACAAACCGCCACACTTTCTACTACTACGACTACTGCGACTCACCGACCAGGCTAACCGACCGAGCGCCGCCTCCACGAGTGGTCTGACGCCGGTGGCTGGACGCAGCAACCTACGACACGATCATTGTCGGCGTCATCGTTATCGTCGTCGTCGTCGTCGTCATCGTTATCGTCGTCGTTATCGTCATCGTTATCGCCATCGTCGTCGTTATCGTCGTCGTCGTCGCTAACCATACCAGATCAACGAGAACCTCGACAATCAGGACAGACCTGCGGCCACGACGATACTACGATAACTGGACTTTGACCGGCTTACTGAGGCTGCTACTGCAGCTGCTGCTGCTGTTGCCGTTGCTGCTGCTGTTGCGACTCTATTATCACGACAGCTGGCCTCAGCTGGAGGACTTGTTCGCTGAGGACAAAAGACGACCACCCCTCTCCGCTGCCATGAGTGATCAGCAGGTTCAGCAGGGTGAGTTGAGGTATGTGTGAACAAGTGCGAACGACTGAGTGAATGAGACCGTGCGTGCGTTCCTTCCTGCCTGCCTGTCTGCAGGACATTGTCTCTCGTAGCAGCTGAATGAACCATTGCACCACTGTGTAGATAGATTGCTACGGTGTGCGTGTCGGGGGCATCTACATCTAACTATCCCCATATATATATATATATATATATATATATATATATATATATATATATATATATATATATATATATATATATATTATATATATATATATATATATATATATAAATATATATATTTATATACATATATAGGTTTATGCGTATGTATGGGTGCCCATAGGTGTGCTCTTGCGCGCATCTCGTTCATCCGTCCGTCTAATTGTTTGTTCCCATCGTCGAGTCGTCCTGATTATTGTTGTTGCCGTTGTTGTTGCTGTTGATGATGCTGGGGCTGGTAATGGTGGTTGTTGTGGTGTTCAGCCGAGAACAAGGCGGCATGAGCAGATCATCGCCATCGTCGTCCAGGTTTTCGTCTACCAGCCGCGGCCACCACGTACATCGTCTTTGAACGGCCACATTACTGATCAACTGGTTATGATGACCAGTACTGTTGTTTGAACGCAGTGCTGGTGATGGTGGTAGTGGTAATTGTTGTCATTGTCGTCGCCGTTCCTGCCGTCCACCAGCTACTCTGTGAGAAAATTTCGTAATCTCGTGTCTGACCGGTGCGAGAAGTGGCGGACGTTGTTCGAAGCCGTGCCACGAAAGCCAAGCCACGCCACGCAGCAGCAGCAGCAGGAGGAGCTACTCGTGCTCCGCAAGGCGACTATGCAACAGTGAACGGAACCGTCACCCACCTCCTCATTCATGTACGGTCGACGTCTCTCAGTGCTCTCGGTGCTACCGGCCACGGCACGCAATGCCTCGCAGCCTGATGACCGGCGCTCATCAAGTTCACTTATCGAAGGTACGATACGCTCGCGTGCACAACAGATAGCTAGCAACCCATAGAGACAGCCGTCGCACATGAGCGCCGGGAGGCCGCCGGCGACGTTACTTCGGCGTAACCGGCGACACACTCACGTTGCGCCAACAACAATGTTGGCGAGGAGAGAAGGTTACTGTAGTCGCTCGTCAACGGAGGCGAATCTAGCGCCACACACCCCAAGTGGTGGCCCAAGACTTCGACTACCGACTACTTCGAACGTATCGAGCGACTGATTTGCCGCGAGCGGCGAATAGAATAACGCCGAAGGCACGCCGACGGCTGGCAGAAGCTGCCCTACGCAGCCGCTGAGGCTGTCACTGCATTGTCGCGTTCACTGTCGGCGTTCTCCTGCATCTTCGGGTTGTTATTGCTCGTGTTCTTGTGGCCTTTCTCGTCGACGTTGAGCGATACGTACGGTGAAATCTCAGGTTGAAGGAGAACTCCACAGCGATTTGGATGCGCACTGGGCTGCTGTGTGCTACAACCTGACGAAAGCCCTCTCTTCTCCTCTTCCACTGTGGTTGTTGGTGCTGCTCCAAGTCCAAGCTCCGAAATCGTACGAAGCTTCCGGGACGCTAAAGCGTCGTTGTGCTCAGAAGGAGTTAAGGGGACGTAGAGTGAACCGGAGACGAGACGGGTTTGTGTCGGTCAGTGTTTGAGGGCTGGGCAGGTCGTGTCTGAAGTCGAAGGATAACGTAGTGGACTGCCGTCTCATTGAATCACTAGATCGGCTGCGTTTAGTTAAACGTCATAGCTACACGGAGACCTAAGCGCATAGCTGAGCCGATCGCGACTCATAGCAGCTCCAGCTTCTCCCGAGCCCGGCCCGTAAGCCCGTGTTTGTGGTGCGCCCCTAAGCTAAACGCACGAAGACCACAACGCAGCGATAATCCCAGCATAGACTAATGTGAAAATCTTTGCCTTTCACTTAATGCATTCGTGCTATTGGACACTTACAATGAGCCTAAATGGAAATTTTGTTCGCAACCTAGTTGTATGAATACGAGGTTTCGCTTCGGTGACAGCTCTACCAACGCCGATGACAGACAGTGTGATTTATTTAGTGTTAACCAGATCTACGAGCCATACATAGATAGAAAGATGTTGCTTACGAGCGTCTGCGAGCCGCTGTCCTATCTTCTTGGCGAGGAGGGGCCGGATTGATAGTATCGACATGCAGCAGTAGTTGTAATTGTAGTAATAGTAGTTAGTTATAATAAAGGCAGTGCTAGTGGTTTAGGCGCACCGACTAGATGAGCGGTGGCAGTGAACCAGGTGGGCTTCGTCGGAAAGACGGCATATGTCGTTACAGGCATGTGGTATACGATTCAGAATAAAAATGCCCGCCCGATGTCGAGTTTGGCCACAGGGCATAAAAACTTCGCCACACGCTCGAACATATGTCAACAGTCCGGATGACCAACGAGGTGCGCCACTGTCGCACGGGCGACTTGTCAACGGGCTCAAGTCATACCCGCTTGTAGATGATGGAAGAACCGACCAGGAAACACCTGTAGCGTGTTTTCTACTTCCCCCCGCATTCACCTTCCACCCCGCACTAGAGTTGCCGAACACGTTACCAAAAGGAAAAACCGAACTGTAACCAAATCTGCTAACAGAGCTGTCAGTCAAATTTGTCACGCTGGGCGTCCTTCGCTGAATGCTGGACCTTTATGAAGAATGTTTCCTCGTGACAGGGACGAAATAATAATAATAATCATGAGATGGTACAGCGGCGTTAATCCAAATCCTCCGACCAATCCTCAGATAGTGAACCCTAATTGCTCAACATCACCAACCGTCAGATAGTGAACGCTAATCGGACGAAATCAAGTCAATTATTAGACACAACAATTCGTCAGTTGATCGAAGTCCCTCAGTCAGTTCTGTGTACGCGTGCGTTTATATGTGTGCATGCGTGCTGTAGTGTTTCTGAGGTACTCGAACGATTGGCGCGAGTGGTCTAATCGTCGTATGTGTTGCAGGATCAGCAAGCGATTCGCAACTGCATCGTCAGCCTGAAGAACCATCTCCGTCGAGGTCGGGAAGCCGTCGCCCGTCTAAGAGACCCTCAAAGGTAAGAGTTTACGTGTAAATATCTCTGCCATTTCATCATCGATTTAAATTATCCGGAATCCTCATCGTCGTCATTGTCGTTGTTGGTTATCTCTGATATAATCATGTTGGTTATCTCTGATATAATATGTTACTATTGCATAGTGTATTGCTACGACATAGCGCCACTATTACAACATTTTTAAAACTGGATTTTTTATTTTTTATTTATAAAATATCTTGTGATGGCATTTTTCCTCTTACATGCCCCGACAGTGACTTTTAAATAAAATGGTCTAGACGCAGGAAAAGCAATTATTTTCAATACATTGCGAATCCCGTGATAAGCAGCCCACCGACAAGCGCGATACGCAAAGTCACAAAAATTTGACCGCTAGCCAATGCCAGACCGGGCTGTCGGTTAAGACCAGGGTGTCTCTTTCTCTCTATGGTAGCCACCGACGGGAAAAATTGTGCCGGCGGCGAAGAGAGAGATCGCGCAATCTTGCATTGTGGAGCCTGGCAATCATGATTTGGAGTGCAATACTCTTACGAGGGAAAGCCGAACCCCAGGCGATTGCTAAAGCCCACGAATATCATAGGACAAAAAAACGTTTAACTGCTCAACGGTACGTTAATGAGGTTCTGACACCCCAGGTCGCGCCTTATGCAAGAACTACTGGTAATAACTGCATCGTAATGCACAAGAAGTGGAATAATATCCCATAGTACTGAAGTGATGAATTGATTAGACCAATGCCAAATCGCCTGGGATCATATTAGGAGCCGCGGAGCTAATACACACTATTAAATTACATTCGTTTTTCATGTTTAGGATGAACAGTTCCACTATACATTTATTTGTATTTTCTCACCACAAAAAAACACGTTAAATTATAGTAGTTTGATTGCGAGAAAAAACAAATGTTAATGTATCTAGTATTATATTATATCATTAATGGTCTTTTAAATCATGTAGTAAATTTTAATATGTTGGACAATTTGGGATACAACATGTGCCTAACCTTAAATGTGATGAGTGATGAGATTTATAAGCCTTACTGAAAAGATAATTATGTGCAAACTTAAGCAACATCTGAATTCTAAGACATTTTTCTCGGTGCGCCAGTTCTGCTTTTTTTAAAACGCGTTCCATTTCACTGAGCTTATGTGGGAGATTCCGAAACGATGAGTTAGACCTAAAACTCCAGCTTCAGAAATACTTGCGTAGCTCTCGAATGCTATGCGCGAAAAGCGGAACAATATTTAACAACAATTAACTGGTGGGCCCTTCATTGATGGGCTGTTTAGACCAATGCTGAATGCCGGCGTATTAAGGCACGCGTAGCCAATTTACACTATTAAATTGCATTAACTGTACAGTTTAAAATAATCGGCTCAATTATACATTTGTCTTAGACTGAATGGTTCGACTTTCGGGGTGGCTTAAGTTTCATAGAACTGGCCTTATGGATTAATAATTAATATGCCTTATGGAAAAAGTACTGATGAGCAGATTTAAGCAATATTTCAATTCTATGAACTTCTTCTCGGCGGACCAATTCTTGCATGGCGGGTTCCAATGAACTAGCCTTGGCGCATTTATGGCAGTAATTAGGTGTCTAGTTCGAACCCATCGAACAGAAGCCTTATATGCTTATGCATTTGATTTATTTCATTATAAGAAAGTCGCATCAGGAGGTTCCTGTAGAATGATTGCTCATGCAGACGATATGTCACTTCTGCTCTGCACCTGTCCATTGACAATCCAGTGTAATAATCGAACGGCGCTTAAAAATTTCAAACGGGCCATGAAGATTCTCAGAACGTTCTCTATACGTGGAATTCAGTTACCAACCTCTCTGACTGTGAAATGCTTGCTATACGTAAAATCCCCACGTCCAAATGCTACGCTGTCATACCACCGATACAACACCCCAGGAAAGTCGGTGTAACAGTGGAGTGTGTTTTTATAATAAAAATAGTACTTTTGCTTAATCCTTTTAGGAGATAGTTATTTTAGAGGGACCACAAACGAATATTGGATAGTAGCGAAGCGGATTTAGAAGGGCGCCCTTAGAGCAATCTTCATCCTATACTTTAGGAACTCGGCGCAAAGCGTGTTCTTTATGATTTCGGCCGATTCTTACTAAGCAAAAACTACATCTGGGGAGTGCGATTTAAAATGAACAAAAGAATGATCTTACATTTTTGTTTTCTTTGTCACTGCCGCTATGATATGTATTAAAGCATTGCCAAAGTGCAAATCTGTTAAGCAAGCGCTAGGTGTACCCAGTAACTTTGTTGCCTGAAATGACAGAAGACTGACCGTTTAGGTTTAGACCAAGAGAAAGGTAAAAATAGACTTAGACAAGGATACCAAATCAAAATGAAACTGGTTAACTTTGACTAACGCAAAGCTTAGCTATTCACTCAATATCAAAACCACAAATAGGAGCGTAGGGCACGCAAGGGCCTGTACAACAATACCTGCTTATTTAGGGAGAGCGGCACACGCCCTTTTATTTTATTGGTTTAATTGTAACGGAATTTTTCTTAAAGAAGGAGAACATTTAGAGAAAGAAAATGCACATTTTAACAGGGCCACGAGACTTTTTCGAGCGCTGGGACAAGAACGCTGGAAAAAAAAAATATATATATATATATATATATACAATGACAGTAATACATGCTGTAATTATTCTGACTCTAAGGAGTCTTTGTGTCTTTCTACGTCCGAGAGCACTTTTAACAGAGGATATCATTGGATAATATAAGTAAAGTGGGTAATTGAGCATAGTAGAAACTAACAAATGGTAACGGCCCTCTGTCATTTCTTTGCTCGATCCCATTTGCGCATGAAACGGAACGATGATAATAAGCATCAATTCATTTTGGTCTTTGTGAATGACGTTTACTTTTCTGAACCACTCTACTGCCTCATGGAATTGTGATCGCTCTGGCAGCCATGGATGTTTAGCTGTTTTTCCTACATGTTTGAAAGAAACCGATGCAGTGATTTCATACAAATGAAATGTTTTGTAAAAGAACATATATATATATATATATATATATCAAAAATACGTTTGCCCCTCGTTAAAGGTATTGGGTGTATAAACACAAATGGCTATGGCTATTTATATTTAAACATGGATAATAGGTGAGAGATTTTATGCTTTTCTTCGCGTCTCGAGATCTTGTCAAACCTCTTCGAATCGAAATCTAAATTATGAAACACCATTGCTGGACTATGTGTACAAAGTTCATAGATGACTACATCGATTATTAAAAAAAAAGAGCTATGCAGAAATAGTGGACGATATGTCGTTAAGATACATCGACATCTAAATAATGAATCTAATAATAAATAATATAATGAATCTAATAATAAAGAATAAATAATGAATGCTTGTCTGTGTGGGTGTGCATATGTATGCGCAAAACTAATATAAACTGTAATTGGGTCCAACAGGTCAGTCTGAGCAGCCAGGTGCCGGCAGGGGGCGCTGGCAGTCAACGTTCGTCAACGACCGCGCTTGCCACAGGAGGCGGCGGAGGAGGCGGCGGCGGTGGAGTCGCACCCGGTGCCGCAGGCGGCTCTGCCGTTCCGGACCAGCAACAGCGACGGCCAAAGCAAGCGCCGCCCCCGCCGTCGATACCGGATACCGACACCGCGGCGGTGAGCGGCGGTGATCAAGGCGTCGTCACTATGGCGGAAGGTTCACCTGGGTCGCGCGCCTCCGGACCGCCTCTGACTGACGCCCAGCTGTTCGAAGCGAAACTTCTCGCCGAACGAAAGCTCAAGCCGCGACACACCGGATACGACACCAGTAAGCTCGAACCTTCCTTTGGTCGCACACACTTTCCTAACTGTTCCCCATTCTGTGCATATATATATATATAACAACTCCAAGCAGTATAGTGAAGGTGGCTTACAACTCAAATGTTATGAGTCGCGGGTTCTATCCTGACACCACACGTAAATCTTACCACACGTAAAAGTCGTACTTCTTTTACATAGATATCGTTTCTATAAATGTCATTTTTTTTTAGATTTTCCGTAAGGCTATTTGCCCGTGTTCGGGTTTTTCATGTCATGGCTAATTTTAATGTCTAATACCTTGTCTAAATTGGAAACCATGCAAACCAATTTAAGAGTGGCCGGTCTGGGTCTCGAACCCAGTCCTCCCGAATGGCAAGGCAAAGGCTTTGCCACTAAGCCATCTTGCTCGGGGGAAATGTATATGTTATGTAATTATAGCCACTATATATATATATATATATATATATATATATATATATGTTGTAAAGAGAGGTCCTTATCGAGAGCGTTAGACAAATATCGCCAGCGGGCTAAAAAGGGACGACACTGACGCGGGACAGCAGAACAGGTCTGAGTGGCAACCATCGTTACAGCGATTGCTGGAAATGCTAGCGACTATGTTGCCTTCGTTGCTGTTATCGCTGTAGTTGCCCTTATTAGGTTGTCGTTGTTATTGTCATTGTTGTGTTTCATCTCATCATCGCCTGCCTCTGCTCACGTGTCTGCGTGTGCGCCCGTAGACGACGAAAAACTGTTGCAGCATCGCTGGCTTTCGTCCCGTAGTACGGTCATAGAGCTGTACACGGAGTAACAGACGAAGCTTTAGCATTTGGGACAACCGGCCGACCCACCGGCTGTAGCACGGTAGTAATAGGACAGCAGCGAAAACAGTAGTAGCAGCAACGGCAGCCGCCGCAGCAGCAGTAATGGGAAAAATACCCAGAAGGCAGATTAATAAATGAGCGCGCCAGATCACAAAGTCCGAATGGCTCCAACGCAGCAACCGAGATAGAGGGCGAGAGATAAGGAGAGGTTGACACAGCGAGGGGGGGGGGTGAGAGAGAAGAGAGGGTGGCAGAGAGGAGGGGGTAGCGGAGAAGAGGGGGGAGGTTAGAGGGAGAAACTCACAGTTACACATAGGTGCTCGCTCGCACGAACACAGGATGCATACACGCAAGCAAACAAGCAAGCATGAATCTGATAATAGAGTCACTGACCTGGCAGGAGTATACTAATCACTCCTCGCTTAGTCAGACCTCACTACTCCTCTCCGTGATGCCCTGCCTCCCTTCGTGATGCCCTGCCCCGCTCATTGGTCTCCGTGGGCTCAGGGTGGTGTCGTGAACCCCCGCCGCTGCCACTTGATGTGTTCGGCTGCGATGTGCAATGACGACGCACGTTTGCGCACAGGCTGGACATTGTCCCAAGATCCTGCTCCACTATGGGCTCTGAATTGAACCGTTTGTTAAGGGGGTTGTTTTCAATTCTAGACTATCCTCCGTCCCCCACGGGCTTGGAACGCATTGTGAGGCATATATTTAATGCACCGAGGGCCGCACAAGTTGAGGTATCTAGGGTTTTCCCAACAGTCCTCTAGTGGCTGCAAGGCCGCTGACTCTCTGCGGTATATGGTTTATTATCTATTCTCGATTAGCATCGCTCAACGAAAGTTCGATCAACAACAGGGATATAACCTGCGACAGCCCGGTCAATGGCAACCATGACTAGTGCACTAGACCCCTAGACCACGCCGCCACTTCCACTATGGGCTGCCTGTGGTGAAAGCCGCCCCCTCGTCTCCATATGCCCATACCTGTCTGACTGGATCGCTGGCAGGCTGACGATGGACTGGCTCAGTGATGACAAGCAGTTTTTCTAACGAACTTTACACTTGCCCAAGGCGAGTGGCGGCACACGGGTATCGAGAGATACGGTTCCAGCGGGCAGCGATGCAACCAACAGACACACAGACCGTAGATATTCGTAGATAGGGCATTGCCTAGATAAATTATGCACAGAATAAGAACGGCAAATCAGGAAATACGGTGGTACTCTACCAGGTGCAATGCTACCATTAATAATAATAACAACAACAACAACAACCATCACAACAACAACAACAATAGTAATAATAGCAGCTAGGCCTAACTTGCAGAACCATTTGCGCCCATGAATGACCAATTTCAAAGGGCAAAAAGTCGCCGTGTTTATCTGTTACCACCTTGTAGGAACAATGAATTACACAAGAGTGGCCAACGCTTTTCTTCAGATAATGAAGAGAAGCATTACAAAGGAATAGCGATCGGGCATGGTTTCTACCACATCATATTAACTGTAATCATTAAATCACCCTAAAAGGCGCTTGGTACGAGGCTGATAACTGCGTCCACAAGTAGCATAGATGAAGTAACATTGATCGTAATCACACTCGACCGCATGCCCGGTAATAGACATGATTCTTGAGAATGTATGTGTTGTTTCCCCCTACCCGATTCTTCAAGTCTTTGTCTTCGACACGCTAATAGCTAAACCGTTGTGCTTGCTGTGTATCTTCAGCATACTCAGAAAAAGTTGTAGATCTATAAGCACTCTACTAGACACTACTACGAGAGAGCGGCATTGAGATGGGGCAGTGGTCATTGATAAAGCCCAGTAGATCACTGAGTAAGACTGAAAATCGAACCGAAGGCTGAGATTGTCGTCCTGGGGTAGCCGGTGGTTTGCTGGAAAAATCGGTGTTTCTGAATTTCGCCAGTGTTAAGTGTCCCCGCGTAGTAAACAAGTACAGCGTACGAGTCTGTGTGTTTGACGGTGACCGAGTTTTTCACGTCTTTTACGGGTGTGAGTACTCACGTGTATGGGCGCTTGTGTTTGTTGGTACTTGATGGCATTAAAAAGGCGCTTTACCTTGGTGGATGCCTTGACAAGCGTTCTGGCGTTGTCGGACATCAATCGACGTCATCCAGGCACTGCGGCGAGGAATCGTCGAAGCGCAAGATGAATTATCAGGGGAGGCCATCGTCGGCACTAAGTATGTTTGGCGCGACTTTTTGCAGCAGGTGAACAACGTGGCGTAGCACTTGAGGTCAACGTCATTCATCTTGTCATAGAATAGGCCACAGAAGACTCCCTGTGGTGACAAAGGCGTGCTCTCTGGTCGGTAGCAGGTGTATCGTAGGGTCCGGAAACAACGCATTTGCTAATATGGCTTTGATAAGCTGGCGGCTTCGCGTGATCCGGAATCTTTGTCTAAGCTTAGACAGTACAGTCATCACACCGGCGTAGATGTTAGAGCGCTGAGTCTTGACTATCAGGAGATGCGTCAGACACGACTTCCCAGGTAAAACGACTGGATATCATCACACTTCATGGTTTTCATCATACGTCAGATGCCATGCTTGACTCAATCTGGTCCTTACGCAAAGAAGACCATCATCATCATCATACAAAAAGGATCGATAGTTTGACAATTTTGACCTTGCTGACACGCCAGTGCCGGTTAGAGCACACGCCATCTCATCCTTGAAGTAATTCTATTGACATTCTATTGAATTCCTCTGCGCAGTGATCGACGGCCACGGGATTCGGCTGGGAGCCGAGTCCATTTCCTTGTTAAAGAACGTGGTGACACAGCTTACGATGCGAATAGCCTTTTTATAGCTGCATCGAACGCCGGGCTTGTACGCTGCGTAGACAACGCCGCTATCGCTAAGCCGAACTCGCAATCCGACCAGCATTCCTTATTGTTTTCGAGATAATCGCCAGTGAAGCCTCCCGGTGACGAAGTACCACACGGATGGGCTGAATCTTGTATCTCGCTGTACAAATATCTTCGAGGGATTTGCATTTTCTGCTGTCACCCAGTAATAAGTGACTATCAAGTCAGTCGGTATCGAGGAGTGCGACGCGGGCAAATTTCAGAGTCGGCCGCTCGACAAGAAATTTGCGAAGTCCTGAAGTCACGAGAACAGCCGTCAACTCCAGACTGAGTCTGCCATGTGAGAAGGGCCAGACCCGTCAGGTCGTCAAGCAGCCAGGTCAATCATTTGTCATGCGTGTTTTGGAGGCGCACTGGGCACTGACGGGAACTGACCAACCTCTCATCCCCACCGAATCCTTGGATAGACTGTCGGCTCTTCTGCTGCGGCCACATGCTAGCGACTGACAAGTATCACCATGCACCCGACGCTTGCAACCCCGCAGTCGGCGATCTGCGCGGAAGCATCTAGAGCAGCTTTTTTCCAATAACGATTTTACGCCCGTACGCTGTACATCGAGAGGTTATATGATTAGGAGTTCTACAGGAGAAGCACCACAATGTGCTCCTTGTTGTTGAGGTGAGTGATGCTGGTGTTCTTGATTGCGTTGCAATGGCCGCTGCGTTGTCTGTTGTTGCTGGTGCTGTTGGCCATAAACACTGTGGACTGTGGATCTTTAAAGTCTACCGTCCTCTTATTGTCGCGGACTGCTGCCTCCTCCAGCATCGTAGCCTTTTTTTTTTTTGGGAGGTTTCGGGAATGCATGATGCACATGCGCCACTAGCAGCCTGCGTGACTAGTGTGAGACTCGCAAACCCACTAAACCCGGATTCCTCCCCACCCCCCCAGGCTCGGTATTACTTTGGCATTACATCGAAGAGCATCGTGGACTGGCTGCTCAGGAGTAGCGGGAGCCGGAAAGAATGTTATAGACTCTCTGTGACCAGCGGACCGCCGAAGGAACACCAATAACCTATTTTAGACATTTTTGACAACGGCGTGCTGAACACTGGACCGCTGGCTATTAGTGGAGTCACCCACACACTCAACATATTGACCATCTTTCGGGTCTCAAACGTCATCGCTTGTAGTCTACTAATGCCAGAAAGCATAAGTAGCTTATCGCTTAATCATGGAACAACCACAACTAACAATACGTTTGAATTTCACTTCGCGTTTGGGTAGTTAAACCCAATGACTCGCGTGCCATTTGAACTTTTTGGTCCGATTAGAACCGTCGAATGGTTCACTGTAATCGAAAAATGGGTCACCATGTGGGGTTCACTGTAATCGAAAAATAGGTTACCAGAGACAGCAACACCTAAAACAGGCTAGAATACGTCTCAATTGAGCTACCGAGGGCAGCCAACATCTGAATCTTCGACGGTCACAATACTGAGTAGCAAGCGGTCACAATACTGAGAGTAACCCATGAGCATCGCTCGATTTTGTCACACGACGGATGTTCAGAATCGACGGATCAGGTAGAAAAAATGTCGCTCACGAACAACGTCGACCCACATCATAGTCTTCCCTCAACAATCGAAGCGCGACACTGTAACTTTTGTCGCGAACTTCAAGCGAATATACAAGCTCCTTCGGTTCGCCTGTCAGACATTTCAAAAAAGGCATATTAGCAGTGCCTGCTAAGGAAGCGTCGGACCGGCGAGCAATCCAATTTTCGAATTGGAACCACCGACGGCGAAGTAGAGGGCACTATTGTCCTGCAGCAGCAGCAGCAGCAGCAGCCGCCAACCAGCGGCCGAAAAAGATCCATAGTCTCTACTCTAACACTACATGCGATAACGAGCTATTTGGAAAAACTCAGAGCTCCAGTTAACGTATTAGTTGTTGACGTTGTTCTCCAACGCGTATCTAGTCCATTATGACATTTCTCTCCAGTCTGACGTCACCATGCCACTCTCTCTCTCCTTCACTCTCTCGCTGCTCGTGATAGCTGCCGCCATTCTAAGTCACGTGCTTGCCACAGCGAAGCGAGCACATTGCCCCGCCATCATCAGGATACCAAATTCAAACCCCCCACCCCGAAACGTTCGTTAAATTCACTCCGAGACAGACTCGCGCGGCCTGCGGGGCAACCAGTCAACCAGATATCTTCGAGATACTAGGCCAGAACGCGCCGAAGTCGTGGCGGCCAGCTCAGCATAGGCAGGTTAGAACAGCCACTTCAGTCGGCGAAGCGTCACAGGCAAGCCACTTAATCCTGTAAGATGGCGGCTCTATTTAAGGATTCGGCTGTTTTTGTCGTAGCTTCTTATGTGTTCAGCGTCGCGCTCCGTCTATGGACACCGAGGGTGCCGCCATTTTAACCGCCGTGGCGCAATACAGGTGGCGAGGCCTGTCGTCCGTGAAGCTGCCAGGTTCCTGGGAGTGAAGCCCATTATTGAGCGACCTAACGCTAAGCGCTGAGATTGGCGTCGGCCTGGTAACTATTCCTCCGGCATTGTACTTCGTGGTTACCGGCAGTGCCAACTGCATTAACAATATCAGCAACGAATGTGGGGCGGCTCCTTTTCACCTCCGACCTTGATGGCTTCATATACACGTACTTTTCGACGAGCTTGTGCCAAAACGTGGTGGCACACCAAACCAATGCATCTTAAGGGAACACGTTAGTAATCTCTTAGTAAACTAGAAGAAAACCCTAATGAAACAAGACCACAATAAAAATTACACCCAAAAATTGCGCAAGCCCAACATCAGGTTGAAGATTCCGGAGTAGTCGAAGCTTGACTTCAAAGATCCAAAACGTTTCGTTAGATATGCTACCAAGAGGCTAAAGGCAAAAGAAAACATAGGCTATTGTTCCTATTTTTTAAATTAAACATGGGCGTGTTATTTCATGACGCCGAAGAGTCAGACGTGTCAAATGAGCCTTCAAATCTGCACATATTTGTTCGAATACATCTCCTCCAAGGCATCATACTTTAAACCACAGAACAAGATGTCTAGCTTTTATAGTAACACAAGCTAGTATTTTAAAGGAAATCTAGGATATCCCCTTAAAATGCCTGACTCCAGAGAACATTAGCCCTATATTTTACAAGGAAGTAAAACAAATATTCTAGAGGCATTATATTTAATTTTTAGTCGATCATATTAAGAGGATATAGTACCCGCTTTTATCCGTCAATCTAATGTATCGACGATTCATAAGAAGAGCCCTATATCAAACGCAGATAACTACCAACGCGTTGCACAGTTATCTTTAACATGTATCATATTTAAAACACGTTTTGAGAATTATATATTTTAGTACGTGGAACCTTAAGTAGGATCCGTCCACAGTGTGCTTATAGCTAAATTAGAATATCCTTGCGTAAAACGTCGCTCGCTTAATTGCATAAGGTATGATCTGAATAATAGATCATTTTATGTAAGACTAAATGGGAGTTATAGTGACTGCGCTCCTTATCCTTCTGGTATACATCAGGGCTTCTGTCTTGAATCAAATTTATTTTCTGTTTTTATATTAGATCCTAAACATATGTTGTTTATTAGATTCTCTCACAAATTATACACTGACGACTTGAAGCTTTATGATCACTCTGGCACCAAGGAGAAACGTGTGATACTATCGACATTGTATCACAATAGATTAACAACGATGATATGGTTATCTCTGCCCCAAAGTGTGCCGCAATTTCCAAAAATCTCACAAATACACACTTTACGATGAAGTAAACTCAATTCGAGATCTTGGCATAGCCATGGCTCCGGAATTAAATCTTAATGTATTCGCGCATATGACTACCACTATCCGATCTGCCGCACTCATATACAACACAACATCTAAATATCTATAATAATGGGACCAGAATTGTATACCCATTTATATCGTAGTTTAGTTGTATCAAATTTCACATATCGTTGCGAAATATGGCGGCCATGTCGAACCTATGCAGAAGGCTCTATCCGATTGTTTAACGCAGAGTATCAACACGTTGTAACGTTGACAGCAACACCCTAATCATGCGTCAAAAACGTACATAATTGCTTGAAAATGCCGCCCTAAATACAATAAATGATGTTCTCGTGCAGGGCACGAATGTAAACAAAAGCGTTTTTGCAACAAAAAAATACATAATAAACCCAGTTTTCTAAAATAATCGCCCCAGTGGTGACGTGCGTGCCTCGCTCGAACTACACTGTGCGTGTTCAATACTATACTGCCCCGGATTTGTATCGTGACTTCACGCATCAAACCATTGTATTCGGCGAAAACATGCGCTTTTCGACGAATTTCTAGAGTACGTTTCAAACAAAGCAGAGAGAGCAGAGCAAAAACGCGGCAGCTGCGGCAGTCGCGCTAAACACCAAAAGCGGTGCGGGGTCTGGAAGGGCCACGAACGCAAATAGGAGAAGTTCGGACTGCACCGTAACGTCGTGGTAGCTTATCGTCGAGGAAAATCATCTTCGCAAGCTAGTACGAAGCTGGTACCACGAGGTTGTTCGGCGGCCTGACCGGCCCTGCACAGCGTTAAGCCTGCCTGTTTACCTGCCGTGTAAGTAGCAGGACGTAAAACCAGCCGAACTGATCGCATCTCATCGGCTACACAAGATAAATGTGTACTCTGTGTCTGCTGTTAAGCCGGAAAGCCGGCCGTCATCAACCCGAACACCGTGATCGACTTTAGAGCAAGGGCACGCGTGCTCTGTAGTGTTCCTTAACGACATCAGGGCGGCCTGCGTTGGGTTGGCAGCAGGCGAGACCTCAGGTCATTCCTCCGGGCGAGCGTCCTTCTACTGACCTAAAGAAGTAATGTGTGTTTACACAAAAGCGCGAGGTTTCTCTAAACACGAGTCGTGACGAACGAACGCTGACAGCTGATGAATAATCTCGTAATAGTCTCGACAACAGCGACACCGGGTTGTTCACAGCCAGTGATCGTCGAACGGCGCGGCCATGTAAGGGACAGCGGGTCGAAAGTTACGCCTCGATTTTTGGTGTCTTTTAAAATATTCGTATAAATACATATATATATATATATATATATATATATATATATATATATATATATAAATATATATATATATTTCGTCCCTCTCTGCCGGTTCTGTTAAGATATACTTTCATCTCCCCCGAAACTCCTGCTACGTTTCTTTTGCCGTACGTTCTTCATTGTTTTTCGTTATAATTTTTTAAGCCGCTTTCTCTATTATAGTATCGTTCTCCTCCAGCCCACACGCATTTTCCTTTCTTCGTTTTTTTCTTATTTTTCTCTTACCTTTTCTTTCTCTCTCTCCCGCTCTCTGTCTCGCAATGACTCTCGATTTCAACTCGTTTTTTCTCTGGTTGGATTTTTCTCTCCCAAAGTGATGATTGAACAAGCTGAGTAGCGTTCTCTGGTGTCTCTGGCGTCACGCTACGATTGTTTTCAGTCATACATCATTATGTGAACTCTCCTGACGGAACAGTACCGTAAAAGTAGTCAGCAAAATTAGCTATAGCGGTCTTAATTTGCTGTTGTTGCCGTTGTCGTCGTCGTCGCCGTTGTTGCTGTTTCTAGGACCTCCTCCTCAATCTCTCTCGGGCCACTGCGAGCTGTTTTTTTGCGATACTCGGAATTTTTATACATTTGTATGCTTATACACATAGACACACTCACTCGGAATACTCACGCTCGTTACCCTCAGCCTGTAGTTTTTGGACCTGTAGTTCCAACCTCTTTGGACGACAAACAACGGTTCGTCAATGTTGTTGGTCTCGTTGTTGTAATTGCTGGTGTTGTTGTTTTTGCTAGTGTTGTTGTTTTTGCTGCTGTTGTTGTTGTTGTTGCTAGTGTTCCTGTTATAGTTTTTCTTGTTCTTGTTAGCGTTGTTATGCGCACAGCTACACTCAGCGGGAACGGCATCCGCACATCACCACCAGCCCTGCTATCAATAATGCGTTGCATTTGTCGTCCTTGTCCCGTTGAAATCGACATAACCGATGTTATTGGCGTTGTTATGCTTGTTGTTTTTGTTGTTGTTGTTGTTGGTATTGTTGTTGTTGTTGATGATGATGTTGTTATTGTCGCCGTCATCGTCCGAGTAAAAACTTTTCCCCGCGTTCTTCGACAAGACAAGCCGACGAAACGCGGGACTCCTTCCTGAACGGGGTTGCGCAACCCGACCTACACCATCGGGCCTTGTCGTGTATTCGGTCCGACGAATGATGATGACCCACCTGTCTGCTGGAGGAGACGCTTCACTTCGTTGCTGCTATTGCTTTTGTTGTAGCCGCCTTTGTTGTTGTTGTGGCTGTTGTTGTTGTTGCTGATGTTTGTTGTTGTTGTTGTTGTTGTTGCTGATGTTTGTTGTTGTTGTTGTTGTTGCTGATGTTGTTGTTGCTGATGTTTGTTGTTGTTGTTGTTGTGGTGGTTGCTGTTGTTGTTGTTGTTGTTATTGTTGCTGATGTTTGTTTTTGTTGTTGTTGTTGCTGATGTTTGTGTTTGTTGTTGTTGTTGTTGTTGATGTTTGTTATTGCTGTTGTTGCTGATGTTTGTTGTTGTTGTTGCTGATGTTTGTTGTTGTTGTTGTTGTTGTTGTTGTTGTTGTTGTTGTTGTTGTTGTTGTTGTTGCTGCTTGAAAAGCAGCCTACAACAATCGTCTGGCATTGGTTTCCGAAGGGCTGCTGCTGCTGCCTCAGTGATTGCGGTTCTGCCGGCCTGTTTCGCAGTCGTCTCTGCGCCGAGGACTTTCTCGTCGCGCTCAGACAGTCATGCAGACAGATGAACTGGCTGGCAGGCAGGCAGATGGACACGGTACGCTAGTTTGGTGCTGCTGCTGCTACTGGTGGCGGTGGCGTACAGGCCAGCGGCTCAAATCAATCGACGTCGAATCGTAATGAAATGTGGCCTTGCGAAAGCCTGAGCTCAGCACTTCCTTTCGTCGGCCTAATTACTTCTCTTTTCTCGATTTTGGCGTTTTCTTTTTACACGCTCTGTCTCCTTCACTCTATCTATCTCTCTCTATATTTCTTTCTTTCTTCCAAACTGTCTCACCCTTCTTTTCTATACACCCGCACACACAAATGTCAGTTTGTATGTATGCGTGGTTCATTGTATGAGAGCTGGTGATGTTTCAAATCTTATATATATATATAATATATATATATATATATGGAGATATATATATATATATATAATATGTATATAATATATATAATATATATAATATATAAATATATTATATATTATCTATATATAATAAATATTTAAGATTCTAATATAATCATATATCTAATAATATATCTATATAGATACTCCTATATAAGATACTCTATTATTCTCTTCTCTATATCTATATATCTAGACATATATTTCTATCTATATCTATCTATCTCTATATATCTTATCTCTATATCTCTCAATATCTATATCTATATATATCTTATATACAATGTGAAGTATCACCCAACACATATTATTGTAATTCTTCTGAAACGTGTAGAGTACATACAGAGTGGAGTGCATGTATAAACCTAATTTCTAATGCAACAAAAAATCCGCCGTATAATATCTAGAGACGAGCGAACACATGCCGCCGCTGTTTAATCAATTTAGAGTAATTACATTGTCATATTCATGCAGGCTCATTACAGTTAAATTCGGGAGACCGTGAGTTATGCACTTCGCGTTAAGACTACATTGGCTCATAATTCACAAATGTTGTTGTTTGTAGCTCGCCCTGTCAAAAATCGTATTCGGATTTTTGTAAATCCCTACTCACAGACAGCACGGGAATGTTGAAGGCGTTCCGTTCCGCGTACGCCATAGCACTTACTGAGCAGCGAACTAAGGCGCTTCTTTTAGCCAGAGCCAATAGCGGAAAGCAAATCTATTCTAAATGGTAAGTTATTGTATTAGAAAGCACCGATCAGTGCTACACAAAAGACTGCTGACTCGTGTTGGGCGAGTTACGATTTGTATGAAGCCTGGCATTTTCACGGGAATTAAACGGGGAGATTCCCGCAGTTCCAAGAAACGGTAGGAGAGCTCAAAGTGATTTACTGATTACTCGGCTTGCATAACGGTCGTATGTCTGAAGTCACACATCCAACCGGTGCCTCGCGATATATATATATATATATATATATATACTTTCATATATATAGTACTTCAGTAATGTTTTAAATAATAAAGTGCATATTTCTGTCCACTTGTAAGAGCCGGAAGCTGCTCAGACACCTGGTTTAAACTGATATGTATTTGGACTATTTCCTCTACAAGAGGAGTCTCTTCGCACGTTTTGAACAATTTATGGTCTTATTGGGCCTAGATGCCACCTTGGCTAGACATCAAGACCCTTGTCTTATTGTTAATGGCTAGTCTATTCTAACTGCACCAACGAGGTGCTTTATTTAAATTGAATTGCAGATGTTTTGTTGATTTGGCCGTGATGATAAGATCAGAGTCAGCCTAGAACACATGAGAAGCTTTATTGTGTCTCAAGGCGTGTCTGAGCCCAAAGGCGTCTAGAGTAAATAGAAACGGACTAGTCCGTTCTCCTGGGCAACGCCCTCGATCGCTTGCAGAACTTCCTCTATGACAAAGTGGGTCCCATTTTGTCTTCTAATATAATTGGCAGCGAGTATACTCCTGATAAAATTGTACATATTTTCCTCGATGTCGAAATTATCGCCCAGTACGGTGAAGAGACGATCGTGCGGTGCACAGTCGAAGGCGGTCTTGAAATCAATAAAGGCGGCGTGTGTCACTTGGGATTCCAGAAGGCGAGCCTCAGTGTATTGGGCGATGTCAGTCAGAGCCCCCTCAGTTGGAAAACTGAAAGGGCTATGACCACTCTCTAGTGAGACAACCGCTATATATATATATATATATATATATATATATATATATATATACATACACACACAACTAACAAAACACAAACTAGAGTAGCATTGCTTTCCATTCTGAGCCAGTCGAGTGGTGCAGTGGTCGTAATTCTGGGCGGTTCTCATTGATGACTTGACATAGTGTCGCAGTTGGTCATTAAACATCCATATATATATATATATATATATATATATATATATATATATATATATATATATGGATGTTTAATGACCAACTGCGTTCGTGACATCATAGCAGAGCATAACATTATTATTATTATTCGATAGTCGACTTAGTAAACCGCCCTTACAAACGGGTTTCTTCCCAACGGAGCTATTAACACTATTATAGCTATAACAGTGCGCGCGGCCACACAACGTGATGGCAGGCCCTTTGGATAGCCTCTTGATGCGTTGTCCGCTGTTACGGAACCCATCAACGGGACCAAGGAAGGTATCGCCTTGGCGACGTTGTCATCAATATTGTAATAATATTTTACCCCATATGTATATATATATATATATTACACACATATATATAGCAACAAGAGGGGTAGTAATTTGCTACTTGCACAGTCAATTCTGTAAATTCCTTAGGCTGCTCTCGACAGGTTTTTGCCGAGAGCGAGGAACTCGTCATGGACATTTGGAAAATAGTTGGCCCGGAACGTAACTGTCTAATAAACTGCGGCTGCGTTATTATTATTATTATTACAATGATGTTGGATAAAAGTGTTGATCGTAATCAGTCAATTTCGTGTCAGCCCATGGCGCCTATACTCGTAGCCGCGGTCTCTCTACAAACAGCGGCGGCGGCACTTACCCAGTATCAAAGCAATAGGCATGAAGTGGTAGCTCCGTTAGAGCTCGAGATACTTTCTTTGCGAATCTGCGTGTTCTGTGACCCATCCATCCAGACTCAACAGAGCTGTGTCAAGGCTATAATAGCCCCATCAGGCCGCAACTCAGTGTCTCCGCTAGGCCCTTTGGGCTTGAATGTGGATGACATTCGTGCCCTTCTTACTATTCCATTAAGCCCCCCCCCGCATGTCTTGCAAGCTCTTTTAGAAGGCTAAGCGGGCATAGGCCGTCAGAATCGACCAGTCCACTACACGACGTGCACAAGATCAGCTCGCAGACAGGGGCGCCTATTCTAAAAGCCGACACCATACGGAAGGAGTTAGGATCCAGCAGGGTGCCAAGCTGATGGAAGAGCAGGGCTTGAGGTCATCGCCCGCTAATGGAATACTGAGCCGCTAAATAAAGTGTGTTTTCATGTCGAGCAGTAGCAGCACTGTCCCAAATTTTATAATTTAATTCTCACTTCAAAACAAGAGTTCTCTGAAAGCGTGTTCTACTGGAAAGACGGCCGAGATTGGCGCGCAAAAGGATCTTCTTTCACCATGGCAACGGTCCAGCTTACAACCCTACAGTCGGAAAGTCAAAATTACACGAATTTCAAGTTCAAACTGTTGCTTAATATCCGAATTCTAGCTCCATGTTACGTCTTCTATTCCCTAACCTCGCTATCTGGCTCCGCGAGAAAGAAATGTTAGTGCGATGCACAGGTTATCGCTGTGGTAAAGTCTCGGGACTTCATATTTTTCTGAAAAGGTCAAAAAGTTGCAATAGAGCTAAACCAAGTGTGTAGAACCCCAAAAAGACAACGTCTAGAAAAAAAAAAAAATATTGCTTTCCTGGTTATATACATAATGAAAGCGTCTTATATATATATATATATATATATATATATATATATAACGCGCTATAGATGAGGCTGTATATATAGATAGATAGATAGATATATATAGCCGGTTTATTATTACATCGCAGTATCAGTGTGCCACGGCAAGCTGTACTAGCTGCTTTTAACTAAGCTTATACTGACTCTTCGAAATGTTTTAGTGGCCAATCATCAAATTCGTAGCGACAGAACAATCAACAGCACTTAGGCAGACAATATATGATTATAACAATAATGATCATACTGAGAGATGCTGTCGTTTTTTGCTGCTTTTGCGTTTTTGGCAGATCCGGACGACGGTCACAATTCGCTGTGCACCTTTATCCTGACGGTGGTGTCGATCTTCTTTATCGTCATCACGGCGCCCATTTCGTTGTTAATGTGCATCAAAATCGTGCAAGAGTACGAGCGGGCAGTTATATTTCGGCTGGGTCGCATCCTCAAAGGTGGGGCGCGCGGACCCGGTCTCTTCTTCATTATTCCCTGCATCGACAACTACACCAAGGTTGATCTTCGAACTGTCTCGTTTGATGTCCCTCCCCAGGAAGTAAGTAGACGAGAGAGAGAGAGAGAGAGGAAAGGCAGAGCATTTACTCTAAACATCAATCACTCTAACATATTGTAACGATGTCGCTACGCTGAGTGAACCGGGGATGTAGACCCAGTAGAACGGCCACTCAAGCCAACACAAGGCTCAAGGTTGGTTCAAGATGCACCGCGGCGTGCTGGCACCCCAAAGGGTGTAAGACTCCGCTCTCAAATCGGTCGAAATTTACAGCGGTTTGTATAGGTTTTGTAAAGGAACACAGGTTAAGACTAAGGTTTGACTCGGATTGAGGTGCTTAAATCGACCCCTCCCGTCATCGGCCGGTGATCATTTAGGCGGTGGATGACGTTGGGGTTTCAGTGCGAAGGGCTGTGGCCGTCCTCTGCTGGCTGGGTGGAACCGTTGAATACGTTGAGGTTTGGCGCGGAGGCTGTAGCCTAGTATACGACGCTGTATAACTAGAACTCTAGAATTGAAAAAAACAGGAGGTTTTAATGAGGTTGTTTCTGTTTATTCTAATCTTTACTTCACCTCCTGCAGAGTTGGAACCGCTGCAAGACATGTCTTCAATGCATAGAGGGCCGGACATGTTGAGATATCAAGGATTTCCCCAATAGTCCTTGTGGCAGCAGCATGGCAGCAGCTTACTCTCAGCGGTGTATATGGTTGACCTCTATATATTATCAATGAATATTGCTTAAGGCAAATTCGATCAACAAAGGGGGATCAATCGGCCCGGTGACGCGCTGGCCGGGACCGCAACCATGACTAGCACCGCACTAGCCCCCTAGTGATCTACGCCGCCACCTAGCTAGAACCATACAGAAACCAGACAACGAACACAATCAACAGCAACTATCTAACGTTACTTGCGTCTGATTAAACCATAACTATGCAAACAAGTACACAATTCATAGGTAAATAATTGTAACAACACGAGATAACTACGGTGATAATGTATACAATCCTAATGTAACTTGTATAAGCCTGTGGCTATATGAGGTTGTAACACAAATGAAAGAGAAACTACAAGTAGGATTGAAACGTTCACACAAGACAATCGTATTTTTAAAGTCACAAAATAAATTGACATTTATGCTGTTCACACGTAAGATTAAATAGACGTCATATCATATCAACAGACTAACAACAGACAGATATCATACGACGTAACAATACAACCGTGAGTCTGTGACGACGTTGTGGGTGCGTTGCAGATTCTAACTCGCGATTCGGTGACGGTGGCTGTGGACGCTGTAGTCTACTACCGCATCCAACACGCCGCCATCGCCGTAACGAACGTTGAAGATTACGGCCGCTCCACGAGACTGCTGGCAGCGACGACGCTTCGCAACGTGCTCGGCACGAAAGACCTGTCCCAGATCCTCTCCGAACGCGAAACCATCTCGCACATCATGCAGGTGTGCCTCGACGACGCGACGGACTCGTGGGGCGTCAAGGTCGAGCGGGTCGAGATCAAGGACGTCCGCCTGCCCGTGCAGATGCAACGCGCTATGGCGGCCGAAGCCGAGGCTTCGCGTGAGGCCCGCGCCAAAGTACGATAGTGCACGCCCCTCGTATTGTACCACAGTAGTGTATTACTAATATCATTCATTTGTGCTTTACGTACACGTATGCGTGCATACATACGTGATAAGTCTTTGGAATATGTTTTCACGATGTCCTGTATATATATATATATATATATCGTTTTTAATAGAGACTACCAAAGGCAAAATCTATGAATCTTACTACCATAAACCAAGACTCATAATAGCGTATTACTAATCTTTCGTTTGTGCTTTACGTACGTATGTACATACGTGATAAATGTTAGGAATATGTTTTCACTCTGTCCTGTATATATATATATATATATTTTTTTTTTTTAATAGAGACTAACATAGGCAGAGTCTGTGAATCTTCTTACCGTAAACCAAGACTCATGATCTTTGAAGAGCGCCTCTACAGGGGCTTGGCGTGTCAGGGGCCTTCCCAGTCTTATAGTAGTTTCCAAGACAGTATCTCTCGCTCAGTATTGAAAAAGACACAGCGTTCGTAGCAGTGCTCTGCATTGTCAACCTTTTCTGAGTTCCACAAACGGCATAGATAAGTCGGCTTTACCAATGGATTTTGTCCAGCATCCAGAGTGGGCCGGCTAGCATGCTGCTCATTGCTGGCTCCATTTGTTTAGGGCATCCGTTCTGTTGTTTCGTAGTTCTTCCGTCCTGATTAATTGAGGGGAATCTTAAAGCTTGGTTTTCACTCTCAGTTCCGAAGGTATCGGTCTAAAGAGGACTTGTATGGCTGCTGTCAGACGCCGTGTCACTTTTCCGTGCGATGTGGAGCGCTATTGTCTCTAAGACTTCTTAAGGCGGCGTGTTGTATGTAGTTCTGGTAGCCGTGTCCTCCCATATGAATGCAGCATTTAGCATGATGCTATCTACTACAGATGCTAGGAAACGGCGCCGACATTTGGTTGCTCCTTTAGCGCGCGGGAGAAGTTTTCGCAGCTCTGCTGAGGCCCTGGCAGATTTTTGCTGGATAACGAACATTAAGTACTCCTGTGAGAACAGGGTTTCCTATCCAGAATCACGCCCAGGTTCTTAATCGTGGGTTTGGCTGTTACTGGGCACCCCTCCAGACGCAAGTTTAGATTCTGTAAAAGAGCACTTCGGGTCGTTTAAGTGAATTGCTTCCGTTTTTTTCTGAAGCTAGTTCGAGGGCTCGCGTGTGGAGGCGTTGTCGGATATCCGACAAGGCGTTCGTTGGCCTTCTTTCGGGCAGGTGCCCGCACGGACGGTAGATCGTCTGCGTAAGGGACGGATTAACCTCCCGGAAATGTGGATCTTTAAGTACTCCATTGTGGGTTATATTCCATAACGCTAAGCCCAGTATGAGCCTTTGGGGGACTTACTACATGGTCACCGATTTAACTACATAGACCACGCCTTCATAGGTAAGAGTAATCTTTTAGGGGAACACGCCTTCGTTTACAAGTGCTTCGTTTATGACGTCCCATGAACGCGTATTAAACGCGTTTCTGGCATCTAAGAAGATGTCCAGATAATGCGACTGGATTGCTTTCGGCGCATTTCTCTGTGTTTCAGCTATGTTTAGAACTTTGGCCAGCACACTTATAGGGCAATGCCGAGGGTTCTTCTTGTGCTTTTCCGGGTTCCGATTTAAATTAATCTAAAATATATAGGTAAAACGTGCCGTGGCCTTCACACCGAAATTCAGTATATATATATATATATATATATATATATATATATGGTCTAAAATCTCAATCTTGAAAATACAGTTGCGACAGTATTGTTGAGTGTTGGAGATAAAGGTCTGATATTGCTTCTCGTTTCAGACACAAACAAAACCAAAACATAACAACAAATAAACATGTTGTTGTCATTGTTTTTGCTGCTGGGTGTGGTGGTTTACGTGTGTCATTGTCGTCTAGGTGATTGGTGCCGAAGGAGAGAAGCTGGCCGCAACCTCGCTCAAGCAAGCGGCCGATATCCTCGCCGAATCGAGGGGCGCCTTGCAGCTGCGCTATTTGCAGACGCTCGCATCAATCGCCGCCGAAAAGAACTCTACCATCGTCTTTCCGCTTCCTCTCGAGCTCTTCCGAGGTCAGCATCCTCCTCGAAGCAGCGGCGACAATACCCGCTCGCATGAAGGATGCCTGTCATCATGACCGCCAGGCACACGATTCGATTCCTCTTTCCAGTGGCCTAACCAGAGTCTACCAGCAGCACAACATAACAACACGCCTCAACTAAGCCGTCATAGACGACGGTAGAAACTGGTGCATACAGAAACAGACGTGGCGTAACAACACCTAGTTCCGACACCAATGAGTGATCCGCTGAATCGTTTCGTATTCAGCGGGCAGCCTTATATTTGTATATACGTACATATAGTGGCATCACCTCTGTGCCAACCACCAATCAAGGCAGCACCATACTCGCGACTTTTAGCGTACGATACGCCATTACTTGTTGTTGATAGAACTATTTGTTTTGAAAACCGTTAAATTCAGCCACAGAGTTGGTCCGTTTCTGATTTTGCGGGTATCGGCTACCTTCCTCCTCTCTAGGACCAGACTCGAGAGCTTTCGGCCACAAATGAGCAATTGAGCGGTAAAAACAGATGACAGGACGGAATTTCTTTAGACAGACGAATAGAAATAACAGTGCATCAGAGACAGCGCCTGTAAAACTCCCTTGAAAATGCACTTGCTATGGTACTGTTGAGTGTTAGAGATAAAGGTCTAGAATTGCTTCTTGTCTACGAGAGCAGACGTAAACAAAACCAACACCAATAAACTACGCAATAAAAAACGACGATGCGCGTTGCTGAGAGTGCGCGTTGACCATTTACGCAATCGGTTCATTTGGCGACGAAGGAGCCAAGTAGTAGAAATAATTGCCTAATTAGTGAGCAAGGAAAGCACGATTTCAGCATGGCACTACCGTTGGACACGTCACACGATGCGAGCGTATTGACTAATCTGAGTAAATCCTCGAGCGCTCGGGCAGCTTTTTTTAGCATCGACAAAATCTAGCCGGTGTTGTTACCACTTACTGCTGACTGACTGTTTCTAGTACAGTCTGCAAGCACAATAGTTCGAACTTTCGTGATAAGGACTTCAGTGTTGAGCAGTTGAAAAAGCATACAATAAGCAAAGGGACGGGGTATAATGCGTATCGTGATAAAGTTACTAAAATTAGAGTTACTCGTGGGGAATGTAACGAGTATGGAGTGGTGTCGAGCCACTGTTTAGGTTGTATTGCGAAGCTATACACATAGTGATGAATTAATCTTCTCCTAAAGTTTTCGGGCTGACCCTCAGCCAAGATTTAACGTCGACGGAACTGTTTTTCACAATACTTCATAGACGGACCTCCATAAATACAAATGTGCAACGGTGGGGCTCGAACCCGCACACCTATGTGTCTCCTGCGGTCGCGAGGCGCAGACTTAGGCTACCACGCCACCGGGCTCGACGAATTAATCTTCTCCTAAACTGCTACAACAGCACCAGCAAAGTTATCCATACCAACGCGCCAATCTTTAAATTCTGTCACCTAGCCGTTAGCCAGTTGACAACAAATTCCAGCTACGCCTGATTGGAATGACGGTCGTCTCGCGCCTAACGAATAGGAACTAGGAGAAACTAGTTCTTTTTTGTCTTGGTTATATTCGATTATAGTCCATTCCGGCAGTCACTCTGTCTAAATTAGAAGCCATGGAGGCCAATTTAAGCATGGCCGGTCCAGGTCTTGATCCCACCTTGATCTCCCGAATGGCTTTGCCACCAAACCGCCCAGATCGGAAGTCGTCGAATTCATCGAGGAAACCGTCCGACGGCCACGTTAAACAGCTAAACACGCAGGCTGCGGCTTAAACGTGCGAGCATTACATACTAGCCTGTCGAATAGACACGAATAGAGATAGACCGATGCTCTAACAACACGAGGGACTGTCGCCAGCAGAGAACCTCGCACGAGGAGACCGAGTCCGGTGCTGACGCCGCATCTGGCATCTGAAGCAATCAAGCATTCGATGACACAGCGTCATGTCTTGTCGTCCAAGTCAGTCTCAGTAACGATGATGACGAGGAAAGAACCAATGAGGGGCCTTAGCGGCCCACGGCCGTCTTTTATACGCGTTGCTGTCGCCTGCCGGTCCGCTCACCCACCCGATATGGTAGTGTTGAACGGCCGCTGACACAACTCAACCTCTCTCACTTTATCGATGGATATATATATATATATATATAGAAGATGTAATATATTATGATAGATATCCTGTCTCTCCCTTGAACATTATTCCTGCGGTGACAGGAAATACCACACAGTCATCGGATGTCATCGGCTTTCGTGTAGTGTACAAAGCGCTCGAAGCGCTACTACCTCAAAACAACAAGCTACCCAATCTTGTTTGGACAAACACCACGAAGAGAATCAAGACATCGAATGTCTCCATTGGTAGCCTCTACATGTTATCGCTCACTCGCTGACGGCGATCAATATCTATCCAATCAAACTGTGCTGAAATAGCACAGAATTCCTATGGTGTATGCTGTTTCGGCAGCTCGCCTGTGAACAGTGATGTCATGTCTCATTCTAAATATGTATATATTGATTGATTTCTGATTTGCTTGGCACATATATACCTAATTACACATGTCATCCTTTTGAAACGGCTAAGAGCGGCCTGGTTTATCATCTATTCTCGATGAGCATCGCTTAAAGAAACTTCGATCAACAACAGGGATCAAACCAGTAGATGACAGGCATGACTAGGGCACTATTGTTCTCGTAGACAATCACAGTCCTATATATATATAAATATATATATATATATATAAATATATATATATATATAAATATATATATATATATATATATATATATATATATATATATACATTTATGTATATATATATATATATATATATATATATATATATATATATATAAATATATATATATATATACATTTATGTATATATATATATATATATGCATATATATATATATATATATATATATATATATATATATATATATATGTGTGTCTTTGTTATTTTAGCTGACTCGACATGTTTGTCCGCCGCTGTTGTTTTTTTTTTGTTATTATCATTGCAGGTGTTCTACGCGGCGGCGGCGACAACAACATTGTGAACAACCTGTTCGGTGAGCAGACAGAGCCTCAGGCGGCGGCGCCGCCTCCGATGACGCCTCCGGCCGGGCCCCCACCAGAGGTGCTGGTTCACCGAGCGGCGGACGAAGCGCTGGAGCAGTGTGGCGGAGCGGCCGCGATTTCCCCGTCGTAGGACGGGTTTTGGGGGGAAGGGGGAAGGGGGGTGGGACTATTTTAACGAGGACGACTTGTTAGCTGGGCGCTTCATACTTTATCTACGGGGGCTTCCGTACCCAGCGACGAGGCCGGAGATGCGAGCCTACCTCGGCCCTATCGTGTATGCGCGCGTGTAGGCGTGAGGGTTTGTGTAACAGTGTGGATGTGGCTGTGTGTGTGTGTGTGCTTGTTTGCGGCGGGCGCTTTGTGACCGACGACCCATCGCGACCCATCGAGCTGAAACGAAATCGACAAAGAAACACGGGCGACCAACGGCAAAGCAAGCACTCTGCTTATCGCTGCGATAACCGCAACGTTCACCCGTCCGTGTTCGCCGAATCGTCGCCGAGTAGGCCGCATGAGAGACGCGATTTTGCTGGACCACCACCACCACCAATCGGCAGGAAACAGATGGTGACGGAAGAGTGACTTCGAGAAGTCATCGACCCAACCATCTATCACATCAGCATCATCATCAACTTCAGCATCGTCATCATCATCTTCAACATCGTCATCATCATCGCATCGACATTGGCGGCGCGGCGCCAGCAGAAGCCGCAGTCTCCCAACGTCAAACACGACATCGTGCACGTCATGTCACACAACCTGCTGACCGGTCGAATCGATTTAGCATGTTTCTCGTTTCTGCTCGGCTTTCTTTCCTACTGCTCTCCGCGCTGGGTAGAGCAGTACCAATTTGTACATAATCTGCTGCGCCTTCTACATGCAGAGAGAAGCGACGTGTCCGCAAGCACGCGTGTGAGGTGTTCAGGGATAGACCGTGGCTTAAATTAATAGAAAACAAAATAGAAAATTAATAGAAAACACTATGTCTGAGTTGAAATTGCGTACTTTTATAAACAGCAGTGTTCTTCCCCAAATTCAGTATCTCTCTCTCTCTCTCTCTCTCTCTCTCTATATATATATATATATATATATATTTCTGTTATAAAGTATGGCTGCTTAGGCTTTCCAACGCGGCGTATGGTGCACTTGTATGATTGTGTTGATTACGAGCATTTTGTGGCGTAGATCATATAGTACATATTTAGACAGTTTCTGATTCGGAAGTTCTAACTGCATTGATATTCGACGTAGGCGCGTACATAAAGAGGACGTCATTGCTGTTTCTGTTTCCGATTTTAGGATTCACTGCCTTGTAAGTCGAAAGCAGATAGCGGGAGCGCTCAGCTATTTTAGAGTAAATAGAAACGTGCCAAGAGCTCGTATTAAATTGGCAAATAACTTCGGGGAATCTTCGGCTGAAATGTCCATCTAGTTAACAATGGTATTCTTGACGACGAGATATCATACTCTAAAAACTTCGATTAGCTATATTTAGATAGAATATCACTCTTTTCAAAACAACACTGAACGAGTTACCTCCACTATATGTCATGCGCATGACGTTAACAAGCATTGTTACTCAAAACTATCGCTTAATTTCATGCGTTAGTGTTTAACATTAAAGACACGCCCTTCTCCTTGGCGACGCCTTCAAGACGCGTTCAACGGGGTGTCGCACAGTGCACAACCAGAAGCGCCGCAGGATGTCTACCTATCGTTGGGTAAGCATCAGTGTCGCAGTAAGCAGGTCACTTGGCTGATCACCTCTGCTCGCTGCGGTTTCGACTCGTAGTTGACGCAATATACAAATAGACCTCAACCGCTATGACCGGCTTGTGCCCAGGCAAACGTACAAATGCCATATAGTTCTGCGTGCTACAAAGCAAATCACCACAACTAAATCGGTGTACAAATACTTTATTTATTACTGTCAGCAGTCGGACATATACTGCCTATGTTACGGCGCTGACCTCCGAGCGAGTGCATTGTTTCCCAGCTAACAATCAGCCGCTAGGCACAGCCCCAGTCGGCACATACAATGGCCTTTCCTCAATCAAATGGTTCTTTTGTAGCCTGCTGAATTCAGTCATGTTTGCATACTGGTTGTACGGACGATACAAGGGTATGCATAATACTGTACAGACCATATATATATATATATATATATATATATATATATATATATATATATATATACATATATATATATATATGTTTAGGAGTGAACAAAGCGTGTCATGTCATATTGGTAAAGACTACGGCCTAAAACCTGATGTCGGTAAGCCACCTCACCGTGTTTTAGGTACGACATGCGTACATGTTCTAATTAGAAAAAGAAGTGAAATAAAAGGCTGTGACCGCGCAGTTGTGCAGTATTAACATCGGCAGATATCTTCAAGGGGAATACAGATCTATATATACACCAAGCTAAAACAAGAGAAGTAAACAATAAAACAAGCATTTGGTTTACATTTACAACTATTAAAACGTACGTAAATTGTGACTTACTACTAACATTATAATAGATAAAGGTAAAAATTATATTACTCAGATTTACAAGCGCCCTTTGCGACTTTCCACCAGATACCTTCACTGTTGCAATTTTCAATTTATACATAAAGCAACTAATCAGTATATACAAAAATATATACACATATATAAGGCTATGCAGTGTTACAGATGTATGTACATTTTAGCCCGGCTTTAGCGAACATAGTTGACCATCGGGCGAAGCTTCTCACAAAAGAGCTGGTAATTTTTCTCCATTTCTTTTTGATAGTCCTTTTGCTCTACTGAAATGAGCTGCCGATTCTTCTTGAGACAGTCGCCAATTCGCTTCGAGAACTCTTTGAAACACAGCCTTAGTCTGTTCTGGTAGTACGTAGCCGTCTTTCGACTATCAACGAGTTCCCCTAAAAACACGTTAGCCACTTCGAGGGGTCCCTGATTTACCTGAGCCCCAATGCTACCCTGAAGGACCATTTGTAATATCTTAACGTCAGGCGGTTCCTGGGAGACCGCAGTTGCGAGTTCTCGGTTCTTCCGCTCGATGTCTTCGATAGCGACCTCGATCGGTGTGAGAATAATTTGGTGCTTTTCCACAATCTGTATTCGTGTCTTGATGTAAGGGAACGCGTGTGTCGTTGTCAGAATCGTCTTTCGTTTGTGCTGCTCCCAAAGCTCTCCGTGTGGCCGGCCGTTGGGCGTAAACGGGGTGGCATACATAAAGCGCATGATCTTGTTGTTTTTCTCGTAAACAGTCGTACGATCCTTGAGCTCGTACAGTTCAAAGTAAGGTTCCACGTACGTGATCTGGATGTACACCTTGTCTGGATTCAGCAAACTTGTCTCAACCGTGTTCGAGTCCTTAATGATCTCGACGACATCCTCACCAAACCGATTGGCGTAAAGCGTCTCAAGCCTTGACGAAATCTCGGGCAGTTTCGTTAGACTGCGCTCCTTGTAGATGAACTCTTCACCATCCATCTCGTTAAATTTGCTTCCATAGAAGCCCACACGGAAGTATGTACCAAAGTGTCGCTTATCCCCCATGGTGCTCATTAAATGAAAGCCTTGACTGAGCTTCTTATGTATCTCTTCGAGCTTCTTGTAGTCGCGGTGAGCCTCGATGATGGGAATGGCAATCTTGTAGATGTGGTTTACCGACTCGAACTCCTGCGCCTCCCTGAAGCTCTGTGCCGCTTGCTCTAGGAGAGCTACTAGGCCGTGCTCAGTAAAATGTGCGCTGCGTATGTCCTCATCAGGCGATATTACATCGTCTGACACAGCGCTCTCTTCGAGGACGTTCCAACAAATTTTCTGTAAAAACAGAAAATACGTGAATACTTGACTTGCATCGTCAGCAACAAACAGGATGGAAAAGAACGTCCTTGCTTTGAAATCCTGTATCAGCCACATAGGTTAGTCTTCATGGTTCCATGGGCTTAGGTAAGATGAATGTCAAAGGAAAACAAAAGTCTATAGTTGACCATTACCGAAAAAACATAACGGAGAATACATGTGCTTTAATGAATGTTTCATAACCGTGGGGTGACGGTGCACCATCACCCAATTACTATATTAAAAAAACAACTTCGACAGTATTAAATATAAAAAATTCGAATGTAAGAAATGTATTCTTTATTACTATTAAATTATGTTATTTACTATATTAAAAAAGTTAAAATAAAAAAAAATCTATAATTAAAAAACAACTTAGACAATATTAAATATTAATAAAAAAAACCAAATGTAAGTAATTTATTCCTTAATAGCACACTTTATTTTCCGAAGCAGTAAGCCAATTGCCTTGAAGTTTTTCGACACGAGACGGCACTGATGCCCTACAAAAAATTGCATACAACTGTTTCCTATCGTTGCCAGGTACACTCGACACATAAGCCTCATCTTCTGCGACCGAATCACCCCATATAACCCCATATGGTTATCACTGGAAGTTGTAGTGGCCGTGCTTTCGCTTAATCATCGTGAATCACCTGCTTGGCAGAAAACAGAAGTTGACAGGCATCTCATAATAATACCTAAAACATGTGCTTATAAACTCACCTCAAATGCAGCACACCCAACCGGTAGATATTTTTTGTGTTCAATTATATGAAGATATTCGGCAACGAGCGCCGCGGCGTGCAGTTGACAATGAGCCGCTTCCGAATAGTTGTTGCGTTCGAGATGTTTTCCTGACATGTTGGCCAGCCAGGTGAGACGAAGGTCCGGCGAATTCTGATACCCTGTTAAATCCCATTAAAACGCATAATTGATTTTTATATTACGGCCCTCTTTTATAACTTCCACTTCCGGGTAGAGTAACCCGATTATTCACCAGAGTGTCCAGTGTGCTTTCTAACTCGATGTTCTCTGTACATGAGCATAGAACAGTTTTCTCCTGACACCTACCTCGCGCTATACGATACATGAGGTCCATGAGCATGTCAGGATCTGACTCACACTCCTTCATCTTGACGGTATCGGAGAGGATCATATGGAGGTTGAAGACAAGGTCGCGAACCTGAAGTCACAAACAACAACTCTTGCATTAAACATATAGCTACGCAAACAGGGTTCCGAACAAAAGCTCTGCAGGTGCGTGAGCAAAAAGGTCGTATGTGAGGTCGCGTGCGCCTTGTGGACCCTTTCAGTGTTACTCACTTGCTCGGGAAACGTCGTTTCCTGCAGGTCGGCATCACTCTCGGCATAGAGAAGCAACGTTTTGAGCGAGCGTCGCAGACAGCGATCACTGAACGAGGTGCGGCGTCCGACAAGCGAACTGAGGCTCATAGTAACCTGCATTTTGACGCGTGCAAAGTTGTTGCCAATTTCAAAGTTCTGTCGCATCAGTAGATAGAGTGAGGCCGCGGCCTGAGATCGGATAGCAGACATTCTTGACGAACAGTGACGCAACAGAAGAAGGCACAACTCCGAGCAGTGCTCTGAACTCTCCTCGTCAAAAAGAAGTTCCGGAAAGCGTGACGCCAGCGACCTCTGAACAGCAAACACTGCAAAATGGTGAAATAGAATACACGGTGTTAAACAAGCCGTAAATTGTATTGCTTGTTGGAAGGCACAAACACCTACAACTGCGCACCAATAATCGAAAAAATGATTGCACTAGCTAACCGTGATATATATATATATATATATATATATATATAGAGAGAGAGGGAGTGGAGAGAAAAGAGATATGTTGGGAATTGTCCTGACATGTACGGAGTTAAGCGTAGAAATTATTCACTTTTCAGTAGGCTCCGACAGTTTTTTCCAGCAACAAAATCTCTTCGAACTGGACGTAGCAAACGATTGCAGAAGGCAACCAAGCAACGAAGTTTTTACAACATTAGAAATAATATTTCGCCAGAGAAATCTTGTGGACTTGTCCTCCTTATTTAAGAATTGCATAGAAGCCAGTTGGTCGAAGCTAACCATGTTATTAAAATCCCTTGAAGGTCATACTAGAGAAATAAATATAAAACATGTTATCTTATATATATATATATAGACGTAGGTACAAAAAAGACATACCTTTCTGAAGAACAGAAGCTGACTGGTTGCACGCTAGTATGTGCAACACAAGCTTGAGACATGATGAGAGCAAATTCTGAAGAGAATCTAGCTGAAGCGCTACCTGAACGACAACGTCTAAGGAGTCCATAATGATAGAGGTAACCTCCGAAGCAAGATTGCCTTCAATATGGATCTGCTCATCAAGTTCTTGCCGTGAGCCACAATCCGTCGAGTCCGATGAAGAGTAACGAACAATATCCTTGCGCCAGCTACAAAACAACATAGACAAGAATTGGCCAGTGTAAATTGATATCCCGGACGGCACGATGTGACTGACGTACTTAGTGGTAATTAAATGAATAAAAACGTGTCATAGGCGTCAGGCTAAAATGCTAGCGATTTAGTTTTCAAACTTTATCAGCAATTACATGCCACGGCTATAATTAATGACCGTTCTGTATGCGTGGGTGGGGTAATACAATATTTCGCTGGGAGGAAAGCAAACTTTAGCTGCTTGTTCACTTACCGAAGTTGCTCGGACTGAGGCGGGGCCGACTGTCCCGCGGATGCAGAAATGCCGGGCGATCCCGGCTGCGACGAGCCAAGTGACGACGTCAGCTGAAGCTTTCGCCGAATCAGCTCGCTGCGAGCCGATCCCTGACCCAGGATGGCCTCCTCAAGCCGGTTCTTAAGATCCGAGGTCTTTCGCATAATGTGTCCCCGATTCACCTGCCCGTGAATGCTCTGTCGGCCCTTGTACTGGAAGCACGATGCGCACTTCCGAAGGATGGCAACTAATCGCTGCAGCTTAATGGGTCGCCACTCGGCGAGCGAATGCTTGAGGGTGCGCCGGTCGGCGTTGCGGAGCAGCCACAAGAAGCAGAGCAGGAGGTACCGCGAAGTGTCTTCGCGCAGGTGGTCATCTCGAACTTTGGTCACTCTCGACCCCGCGATGACCTCGAGCGTGCTCCTTGACGGCTGGTTCGGGTGCTCCACCGACGACGTGAAATCGAACAACACACCGACGTTGTCGACGACGATGCTGAGCAGCGGCAGGTACAGGGTTACAATGCGCGCCCGCTTCTCCGGTTCCGAGTAGCGGGGGTCCCAGTCGTGCCACGAAAGCAGATTGAGCACGAGACATACGGCCTTGTAATGCAGCTGCAAATTGTCGCTGGCCAAGGCGGTCGTCAGCTGAGACAGCACAAGACCGGCAAGAAAATGCGTCTGGCGGAACTCGTGCGAGAGCTCGGTCGGCTGGGCAACGCTGCTCTGCGATGAACTGCTGTTGACCGATGGTGACGGTGACACCGGCGGCGAGGACACCGACTGAGGTGCCAGCGGAAGGTTAAGAGCAATGTAGTGCTCGTGGGATGACACGATGCGTAGAAAATCGAGTCGCAACGAGAAAAGCTGGTGGTTCATCATTTCGGCGTGTGAGTAGATCTTCGACGAAAAGTACTTGAAGTAAAGCTTGATCAGCTGGAACACGAAGCCCCGATCCATGATGCTAAGCAGATCGTGGATGAAAAATGCCAGGTGGGCGTTCAGGTACACCGGAGTGCCGTCCGGGCTAGTCTTAGCGATGATCTCGTCGGTAAGCGAGCTCACAAGAGACATGATCTCTTCTTGGAACCGCTCGCTGAATCGCTGCTTGCGTGGCGCCTGTAGCTTGCCCGTTGTTGCGAGGTGCTGCTGCATCGACTTGATAATGAGTTCGAAGTAGAACCAGGTCGTCGGATACTTCTGGTTCATGAGTGGGTTCTCGGTTGACGACCGATTGTTCATCCAATATTTGACAATTTCCTCGTGAACGAGCTTACGGGATCGCTGATCGAAGCCACAGTCAACTTTGGCTGCAGGCGGCTGCGATTGACCGGCGGCCACTCCAGCAGCCGCTGCGGCGTGGGTCGGCGACGCTAGTCGCGTTTGCTCGAGGATACCGCAGATTTCCTCATCGTTTTCGAGGTCCATTGCCGACCTGGCAACAGGAGCGGACCTTGTACTGCCTGGCTTCACCTCAGCCGGTGGATGTGGTAACGTGCACTGATACTGAATGTACGATGCCAATTGCGTAGAGCGGCGGTGTTGGTCGTTGTCCTCATCCAATGCTTGCTAAACTCAATTACGAAAGAAAGCAAATAGTAAAACATATCAATTAAATAGAAGTACTAGCGTCTCATCTGGCATTCCGTTTGTCCGCAATAGTGACCGCTCATATGAGCGCTTGAGGTAGAGCATTCCTTGGTATAGAGAAAGAAAAGTGTATATTGTGGTTTATTAACACCCAGGTTGGGTAAATTATAAACTAATACATCGTTCTCAATTAGTGGTTCTTCCACCTCACCGAGAAAAGTGTACATAGATATAACAAAGTATGAGGAATAAATAAAGTATAAGGAAACAAAGTGGCTCATTGTGACAAATTGTTTGCGTGGCGGATGGCCAAAGGGCGCATGCAAATTCAAATAGTACCCGCCTATATCGCGATTAGTTAAGTTTTTCTTTCAGGACTACGTATACTTGAAACCATGCATACATGACCATGAACAATGTAGCACACACCCTTTTCTGTGATAATAAAAGTGAATTTTGGTTTGTGCTTAAAAACATATTAAAGCAAGCCACTATATTTAGCCCAATTATAATTTTACGACTGCAAAAGTTCGTGTCTTTCTATCCTCTTTAACGTGACATAATGACTCACCGCAATAGTCGACACAACCGAGCAGAGCGCCTCAAAAACCGTGCCTGATGCATCGATGGTGTGTCCAAACACCAGCGGTGGTGTGACAAGCAGCTTGATGAGATGATCAAGCACAATCGGCAAGAAGTTGATGAGACTTTCAGCGCTAGCCTTGGCAACCTCGAGAATTAGGTTTCGCACTTCGCGCTCACACGTGTCTGCCCCTGAGATAAGACGCGACGCCACCAATGTTCCTGACTCGAGATGATTGCACAGCTGGACGAAGTGCTCTAAATGAGAGTCCTAGAAAGTCCCAAAGAGGTTAACGTAACGAGATGAGCGCCATGACGATGGACTTCTTCTGGAGCAGTAGCTAACTAGTCCAAAACTATGCTGCTTGCCATACTGCTTTGCCAGCATGCTGTCAAGGCTGTCATCCGTTGTTAAAAGTGTTAAATAAATTGAAAACCCGGATCAGTTATCTAAAAGTAAACTTTAAAAACATCTCAGAAGGTCAGGTAACAGTAAATTAATGAACTACTTGTAAATCTACACTTAATCGTATAAATTTCATACACTTTTTTTTTAAACAATGCTTACTTAGCTCATTTTCACAATAGTTATCTTCTACAAAAATTCCAAACGTTGCCAAACGCCCGACCGTCTGCGTAGCAATAATACTGGATGGCAGCAGGGGGGAGAGTCAGCTACTAAATGTACGAAGTCGCAGCCACTTTGGAAAGACGAACCTGTGGGAAAATGGAAGACACACTTCGGATGGACACATCGAACAGTGGCTTGTGGTTGTCCAGCCATTTCGTATTCGGAATGGCGACGTTCACGTGCAAGAACGAGTATGACGGCGGAGGCTTTTCAATCATGATGGGTAGCGAATGATCGCCAAACGGACTCGTCGAAGAATCTGCCGGACACAGCGGTAGCCACGAGTAGCCAATAGGGGTTTCTGTGGGCCCGATACTCATAGGCCCGCCAGCGCCCCCGCCGCCAGCGCCTAGGCTTCCGTCCTTGCGCTGTTGGCACGAAATGTGGTAGAACGTGAACAGCAAGTGGTGGCGGTCCGTCAGCCTCGCCGGTAGCTTCATCTTGATCTCGTCGTTAAAGTCAGGCACCTAAAACCAAAAATTCGTGAATTCCCACTTAAATATTTCTACAAATGGTTAGAATATGAAATAAGCCCAGCTTACGGTTCCTTCATTAGTGTATAAGGTCAAACAAAACCTCCCAGCGGTATATTGAGTATTTACAAGCGCCGCCGAATAATTTATGTAAATATATGGCTAAAAATATGAGCCCAGCTATACAACGCACGTGACGTACCTTATTGTGATACGTAACGCAGGTCAGTGCCTCGGTCGACATTTGCGGACACGAAGATTTGCCAAAAATGAGTGGGAGAGCATTGCAGATCTCGTCTTCACCGCACATCATTTGCACACGGCATGCGATATTTCGCGCCGAGACACCCAGCCGATTCGTAAAGTTCACATTACGCGGATACACGAAGAGGAGATTTCGATAGCTGACATGCGCGTGCATGACAGGCCGTGGAGGGAACTCCAGAATCTCCTTCACCGGCCGCTCCTCAGGGTTCTGCGGGATTACGGGTACCAGTTCCGGGGTTAATGCATTCTGAACTTCAGGCGGACAGGGCGAGATCTCCAGCCGAAGAGTAACCGGAATGTTCTTCAGTCGCTTGCTCAGTGTTACTGAAATATTCAACAAGCCACAAAAAGCATACAAATAATGCGGGGAACAGAATCAGGTAGCGACTTGACAGAACAGAACAGTTTGTAGTTACATCACAGAGCAGTTCGTAGGCATGGTAGCAGGACACACCTACTGCGCCGCTTAGCGTAGTGCCCAAGTTGACCGTGCCACTAACACTGTGGACTGGCAACGTTCACTTCTAATCTTATTAAGCAGCAGTCACGTAAATGAAACCGTCACCGTCTATCGCCGTCGTCACGTACCTAAGCCGGTGGGCCTTTTGAACTCCTGCAGAAACTTGTAAAGGTCCTCGTCTTTCACCTTGTCCATCTCCTGACGAAACAGGTGATTCACAACCACGGTGAGCGATCGGAAGTTGTCCAACGTGCGGTTAGCGCCCGTCGTCGGTACAGAGTCACTAGCCGGAACGGGCTCCTTGATCTTCCGGAACGAGTCGAGTTTTGTGCCTCTCTCAAGCGAACCCCTGCGGCCGATGGTCGAGCCTCCGGCGGTCGAAAGCGAGGCGTCCCGTTCAAGACTTGTCGTACCTTGCACGACATTCTGCAGATAAATGGCTGTCCAGCCGAGCGGCTGCCGGTAACGTCCCAGGCGCTCACATACAAGTTGCGCTTGCATACGAAGCGAATCCTTGGCCTTACGGTCCTCTTTTAGGTACGGGTCGGCGCATTCCGCGATGTCACCCTGTAAGACTTTTTCCACCTGTACCAACGTTGAAGACCAAAATAAGAACTTCATCTAATTAACCAGGGCTAAAGTTTTCAGCCTTCATTAGGGTATACCTACCTCTCCTTCTTCCTGCTTTAGCTCTTGTTACGCGATGCTAAGTCTTAGCATTATATATAATTAAGGGACCGCAAGCTCGTGCTTCTCAACTCCTCTAGTAGGGCACCATGAAAAAACCAACGTACCCGGATAACGAGAAAAATGTCCTGAGCTGAATGCGAGCTCACGTTGAAAATGCAGGATCTAGCTAGCGTGGACATGTCTGCGTAAGGCACATGGGTCTGCAGCATTCTCTTCATTAAGTCGGAGTTCATATCCAAATAGAAATTTTCCGAGATCTTTCGTTTCTCCTTGGCGTCGTATAACGCCATAGAAAGAAACAGCGGTTCGAAGTCAGATTCCATTCTGGAAATGTACGCAAAGTATCAGTAAACGTTAGAAACAGCGACAACACGGTATAGCAATTACAGTTATAAACAAATTAAGCCCATCACAACAATTGCAAACTTTTTCATCAAACTTACACGCACAAACGTTAAATGCCTAAAATCCTCTTATTTGTCTGCCTAAAACATTATAAAAATATTATTCAAGCCTCGTCACTTCACTGTCGGAAGCAACTTTTGCTTGAACAGAATGTTTAAACCTCAACGAAGAGGCAAAGCGGCAGCCAGCCCCCAACCAAACAGCTGTTTTCTAAACAAGTACTTGAATTCATTTTCAGCAGAGAGTTTAGTAAAATAGTAGTATCAGTAGTAGCAGTAGTAGATACGCTCACTCACTTGAAGTGGAGGCACTTCACCAGCAGTCGATGGGGCATCACCTCGGTAGGTATTGCAGCTGCTGAACGCGAGTCGACGGCTTCGTCATCGAGCGGTGGCGAATGAAGCGCTAAAAGATTCGGAGGCCCTCCAGCTTGTGCGGACACTATAGGAGGGTCTCCGGCCACCAGACCTTCGAGCAGCGGGTCAGACGCCGAGTTTCGCAGGTCGAAGACGGATGAGGCCCAACTACCTCGAGGCGTCTCACGAGAACATATCGATGCAGTATCCTGTAGTGGATGCGAAAATAGCAGCATGCGGTGTTAGCAAATCCACGCGACACGGTAGGCTCAGCTGTTGGTGTCTTCGCCAGGGGGACTACATCACTTTAGACTAAACACCATTCTCATTATTATTCGCAATTTGTCAAACGTATGCTAATATCAACAAATACACACAAGTTGTAGAAAACGACGGCAACTAGATAGAAGTTGACAGTGCGTTGTCTAAAATTCGGGCAAATTTTATTATTATTATTATTATTTAGAAGAATATATATAATGCTTCACGGCGTTGCTGCTCGTTATTAATATTAAAACTGTTATGCCGAAACAGAGTGTTTACAAACCCCAACACTGGACGCATCGTCAATATCACCGAGCAAGTTGCCGTCCAACCCCGTATCACCGCCCTCCTCAGTAATGACACTCGCGGTATCTTGAGTGGCAGCGGCCGACGTCCGCTCTAGGTCCATCTCAAACTCCTGCCTGGGTGTTCTCCGCACCAGCAGACTTCGTTCAAGATTTCGATCGCGCACACCCAACGCCGAGCTGAAGTGCTGATATCTTCGATTGATCACGAGCCAGTTGTTCGTGAACGACTCGACGCAGCAACGAACCCAAGGTTCGAGCTCGGAGCTGTCACGTTGTAGTTGTTTAAAAAGTGCCAAGTTCCAACAAAAGAAACCATGTGATGAAAAAACATACGCGATGCATGAGTAATCTATTTTTCCGTACGTCGACAAATTGTCGTCTGACTGTGTAGGAGAGCGCGCAAAACAATGTTTTCGCTAGCCATAAGCAATCTTGTCTTAACCTCAACCATAAGCAGTCTTTGTAAGGCGATAGCTACTGCGTCTTGCTAGTATAGATACACAAACAAACACAGAGGATCGACGTCTCTTGCCAAGTGCGCCTAATTATATCAGATACTTGACAAAATCCTTTATGGACTCGGTTGCACCTATCTAAATACTTTACCTACCTGCTTTCTATACAGTACATACTTAAAAGTATATATGTTTAAATAAAGTACTGTTCTTTTTTATCGGAAGACTTAAAACGATGCTATGTATGCCGTCTCGTGTTTCTTACATGCCAGTTTATAAGTGCTGTGTCTTCGTAAACGCGCATACGACTGGAACTGTAATGTGTATAGGCTGCTGTGGAAAACCGACTGGAAGGCATATAAATATCGCATCAACCAACAGGAAGAAATAGAAATATCGCATCAACCAACAGGAAGAAATAGAAATATCGCATCAACCAACAGGAAGAAATAGAAATATCGCATCAATCGACAGCCATATAGCGCACAAAGGCTGTGTATCAAAACAACTTACTCTTTTTCGTCCGGAACGATGGGTTCTGTTGTTCGCGTTTTGCGGGACACCACGCCGACCTCGATGTCGTCCACCGGAAAAAGGACGACCTCGCGAAGCGGGTCGCGCTCAATGGCATCGCCCATCTGCGCGATGTACTCCTCGAAGTCCAGCGGCTCAACCACATCCGACAAGGCGATCTGGTGAAGAATCGAGGCAAAATGTAAATAACGAAATAAACTTTAGATGCAAGCCTTGCTCTGTGTTCGGCATGTGAGACCTACGCCACTGGTTTCATCCACTTTTCGGTTTTTCGGCACTTCTCTAATTCAAGCTTGTTTGGTAGAGGAAATTTATGTCTGATCAGAAAGGAACTGATTGCTGGTTTCTTAAGCCTTAAATTTCGTCTAAGTTTAAATCAATACGGAAGCTCGTCGAATCAGAAAGACAGAAAGGTTAAATAAAGTGCAACATGTGCAGGAAACAATTGAAACAACATTGCTATCATCCCTCAATCCTAAAATAAATATTTTCCTCGTCATCCACTATATACATATAAAGCCACGTGTTCCGCAATCCGGAGACAAAATCTCGACATAAAGACGACAGGGCAGCGGTCGATTTCAACGCGGTACGCACTTTCTCAACGCTTCACTTTTTAAGATTTGCAGATTTTAATGAAAGAGGCGTTTTATTTTATTTCTAGTCGAATGATCATAAGCTAAATATACTGCTACCGCATCAAATAGACATCAATCAATATGACCGCAACAACATCCGTATAACATATAAAGATCAGCGTTTAACCATATATCCGGGCGTAAAGAAGATAGCAACATACATTGTTGTGAGATCCATTTGAAATTCTGGAAAGCTCTCGGCGAATATTGTGGCCGCTGGTCCGGCGTAGTTCCACCCGATAGCTGAAATCACATCCAAAAAAGAAATTTTAAAATCAAGCTATTTAACAGTGCGATTGATTTGCGTCCACTGACCAGCTGTCAATGGGAGAACGGGCTTCCATCGTGGACATCATGGGCTGAGCTAGTCTGAGCAAAAACACCATATATTGGACCAGTGCCTCCAAAGCAATAGGCACGAAGCTGCCTCACAGCTCGAAATACTTTCTTCGTGTTGTCCGAGTACGCGTATTTTGTGATCCATCCAACTCGACAGCGCTGTGACAAAGGTATGATAACGCTGCCGTCCATGAGACAGTTACATCCCGCACACGGCTTTTTCCGTGTGACCAGGTATGGTAACCTCATCAGGTCGTAACTAAGTACTTTCAGTTAAACCTTTGGGCTCGAGTGTGGATCGTATGTCTGCCCTTCTCACTATTATATGACTAGCTCCGCTTTTCTTGTGAGCCTGCCGGTATATTTAGAGCAGCTTTACAGGTTTAGACCGTCAGAGTCAACCAGTTCACCACACGACATACATGATAACCCTTCACAGCTGCGTTTTCTAATTCTATTTTCATATCTTCATTAATAAGTGTCACATAACCAAATTAATTCAATGATGCAGCATAACAGGCTCCGGCAAGGTCCTTAGCCCTTCTAATAACAAGGCCCCCGAAGCCTATTGAGAGGCTTGCCCTTTTCCATACGTTCCCTTCTTCTAAACTAATGTTAAACATTTCGCTTAGAATAGTCCTATTAGTCTCGTCGTAAACTGCAAGGTTTTTGCTATATTTGAAAGTCGAAGATGCTCGTAACATGTAGTTATAGCTTGGCGAACCAAATCATAATAAAAAAAATAATTAACGCCTTCAGCAATAATGTGATCCGTTAACAAGCTCATCATAGATACAAAGAAGACGGACCGACGCGACATGCTGCCATATCGATTTCACAAATGTTCGGTGTCTCACATACCGGGCAGCTATTTCAACGGAATAGATTCGCTCTTCACAACACACTATTATAGACCACGGAATTATGGAGATGACTGGCAACTCAATCGAAGCGAGCTTTGTTTGTCCCTACCTCTTATACTAGAGTCCATAGAGTACCGTATGATATGGCCAGTATAGATAAGTGGGCAATTAATAACTAGCACAGAATGTGATTTCGACGTCAGCATATCAATAATCAGCACAACATAAGCGTGGCCATTTTCACCAAAAAGATGATCGCATTTTATTTATTACTGATTATGTATGTGTGTTTTCTTTATGTACATGAACATCTTTCGCTAATGCTATTGCCACAAGCCTCCTACGACGTATGCAGACAATCGCTGGTCTGAACAGATTAATTTTATTTCGAAAGCTTGTTGTACGTCGTTTATCGAAGTCACTTTCTAAATGACTACGGGTGTCTTAACACATATGCATAACAAGATTCATATAACCCAGCTTTGTGAAGAGCTGGTTCGTCAGAAAAAGTTCTTGTCATGTAGCAGTATGTAATACACCCATTTTAAGCTATGGTAAAACTTTTTAGTTTTTTTTCAATAAAATGAGAGGGCAAAGATGTATTGTTTAATGAGAGTAAAATTACCATTTTGTGTTACACCGATGTGACAGGCCGGATATTATTTTACAAAATATCGATTGAGAAACCGAACATAATGCATAGAATTTAACTCGTACTAGATTGTAGATCAGGTGTGAGGAATTGAATAAGCGTTGTGTAATAACGCTACAATCTAGTAAGTGAGTTAAATTCTATGCACGTTCATTTGAAACACAATGCGGGACTTTGTCACATTCGACACCATTAACGGACACGGCGCTGCTTCAATTTCTAGCGTATAGGTGGTTTTTTTCCCGGGAATATTGGGTGTCAGGTCACCCATCGGAGGCCAACAGCGTAGACGGCACAGATGATCGGATTCCCAATAATCTTATAGTAGAGACAAGAGACATCAACTCCCATGACTCATACGGCGCCCTCCACCCTCTCTCTCTCGTTCTGTCTCTTTGGTTGTTGTCTCGTTTAACATCTTAAAGTGTTAAATTGCCTTGTTTGCTTAGAGCAACGTTTCAACTGGTTTGACTACTACTACCGAATTACCGAATTACAATGAACAGATCTTTCTACTCTTCGATACGGTTGGCGGCAACGTGGAGCAAGAAACGCCTTGACTGACGGCGTGAAGTTGAGGCTGCTCCGCTACAGAGCCTACCCCGTCGCATTAACTATTTCGTTTACCTACTTCGCGTATCGTCGTCATATTTACGCCAACAAAAGCAGTGACGATAACTTCGAAAGCAAGAACAGTCACAATATACTCAAAACGCAATTAGAAATTGGACTACAAACTCAGCTTACTCAGCAAGTACGCACTAGGACCACGGTGGCCTCGTGATGGCGGGCCACCCGATAGAAATCAGAAAGAAGGTGAAGTACCTTGGGGTTATGCTAGATACTGGACTGACCGGCACACGTGACGTACTGGTCAAAAAAGCCCAATGGGTCTCCCTGAACCTGGCGCGGATCATGCCTAGGGTCGGTGGGGTGGTTGAGGAGGATAGAAGGCTCCTGGCCTCGGTGGCCGAATCAACAGTGCTATACGCAGCCCCAGTCTGGGGGGGCATGGCAATGCGGACGGCGAAAAATAGGGGTGCACTGGTGGGTCGACCCAACGAACGCTGGCAGTCAGGGTAAGCCGGGCGTATCGAACGGTTTCGACTGAAGCTCTCCTGGTCCTAGCCAAGATGCTGCCATTGGACCTCCTAATGGCTGAGCGAAGTAATTTGAATCCAGATGAAGGTCTGGATCTCACCAGGGCCAGGAGTGCCATCAGGGCCTGGTAAGAACAATGGACGCAGGTAAGACCCGGTGTGACCACAAGAAGCTGGACCAAGAATCTGATACCGAACCTCCAGGTGTGGTACGACCGCCGACACGGGGAGCTTTCCTACTGGACGACTCAGGTTCTGAGCGGACACGGCCAGTTCTAGAGTTACATATCAAAGATCAAGAAGGCCATCAGCAATACCTGCGTACTGCGTGACTCTGGAGAGACGGACAACGTGGAGCATACTGTTCTGCGGTGTGATGCTCTCAGAAAAGCACGGGATGCAGCACCAATCGCTGTGAAAGGCTGACCCATCGGGGAGGTGGTCGCCCATATGATGACTTCGGCGGAGGCATGGCGGGAGGCGACGAACTTGTTCGACGCCGTTTTGACACTCAAAACAGTCAAGGAAATGGCCAGGCGGGAGAGGCTTGAGCGGGTCTGTCGGGAGAGTGGTCGAGACGAGGAGCCGAGGGAGGGATGAGGAAAGTGGTCGAGACGAGGAGCAGCCGGGCCCTCATGGTTTTGAGGCACCCTCACAGGACGGTTAACAAAATGGCATCCCCCTATCCAACCGCAGGTAGACATGCTGATGCAAGTCAGTAATGCCAATGTAATACCGAGTCTGGGGGGGGGGGTTGTAGGTATGTGAGTGCCACACAAGTCATGCAGGCTGCTAGTGGCGCATATGCATCATGCATTCCCGAAACCTCCCAGATCCACCAAAGGACCACGGAGGCCACTCAAAACTATACATTTCTATAGTTTCCAATTTGAAAATGCCCTTAATTTCGATTGGGTTATCGTGCCGGAGTGGTTAGTGGACGTCGATAGCAGGTGATCGCACCAACAAATAACAAAACTGCAAGCGCATGGGTCTCTCAATAACGATATATATATATATATATATACATGGTAGCTGGCCATCACCAAAATTGTATCTATAGTAACACACAAAACACATTTCGCGACCAGGTACTAGATGAGTAATTATCTATAATAATAGTAATAATAATTCCTCACAGCTCTGTCGAGTCTGGATGGGCCGCAGCACACGCAGACTCACAAAGCTAGCGTAACAGTGAGATGCATGTAATAGTGAGAAGAGCAGGAATGCGGTTCACACTCGAGCCCAGAAGTAATAATTGTATTTTTTTGAGGGTTTAATATTGTCATTATGTACATGTATCACAATTACTAACATATGAATTATACAACATCTACAATATTTTTATATTATTATTAATGATGATAATAATAATAATAATAATAATGATAATAATAATAATAATAATAATAATAATAATAATAATAATAATAATAATAATAATAATAATAATAATAATAATAATAATAATAATAATAATAATAATAATAATAAAATAATAATAATAATAATAATAATAATAATAATAATAATAATAATAATAATAATAATAATAATAATACAAAAAAGCTTAGGAAGGAGCTCTTCGAGGCCCCAGCGGAGCCTCCGGCAGAGAGTGTCATTAGAACTACTGAGGGGCACCATCAAGATGAAGTTGAGTGCTCATCAACACTTAAGCAATAAGACTAATATAAGCATTACTGCAGATGTTATATAAGTAATATGTTAGTAATTGTGATACATGTACATATTGATAAAATAAATAATTGTTCAAAAAAATATATTATTTATTATTATCATTGTTTAAACGTTACAATTGTGAGGTGTGAACGTGTACTCCTTGTCTCCTCCTAGCTCCTAATTCCTATTCCATGGAATTGACATTACAATCGGCGTTTCCTCGGCACACTGCAAGCGACAGCAGTTGCCGTAAAAACTGGCCTTCGCGCCGATTGCCTGTAAGATCTGTGATCCGTCTTCCCAGCACACTGATGAATTTCATGGTTGCCTTGCTTACCGGACCCATTGTTTCCATAGATATTGACACTACAATATAGCCCGTCTCTAATAATAATAATTATATATTTACTGCCCGTCTCTAATAATAATAATAATAATTATATTATTACTGATGACAACGATGCCATTATTATACCAACAACGTTACAACAGAATTTAATTTAATTTAAAATCACAATTATTTTCTCAGCAATCGCCGGCTCAGAATGCCCATCATATGGCTGCCAACTTTGGTGACAGAATAGAAAAAGAGCAGTAATCGTGTCAATAAAATCAATTGTACAAATCACAACAAGAATAATAATAGTAATAGTCACATTATAATATGTGTCAAGTGTAATTTCCTTGCCCTTTTCGTAAACATGTGCACTTTTTCGCGCCGATTGGTTTCAGCGAACAGTCTGAACCCGTCACAGAGACACATCAACCCTCACACAGTTTCACATTAATCATGACAGTGATAACAATATCTCCCGATTAATTTGAGATTAATCATTATCAATATAAGTATGATGATGATGATGATAATGATAATAAGATGTTTATTGTTAGTATTCATACTAATATTATTATATATTAATACTAATACTATTATTCGAATACATATATGTTGTAGAAACAAGCAACACACCTGTGAGACCTTTGCGCCATCGCGGCAGCTGCAGCGGCGATAGGCGGGCGGCGGGGAAACTGTAGCAACGAACAACACCAGCAAAAAGTCGCTCTCTGCTAATTAGTACTACTACTACTACTACTACGGTGAGTACTAATTGAGCTGGTTGTACAGCAACAACAACTTTGCAACCGCCACTCCATTACTTGCACTCGAGCTCGAGATGTCGGTAATCATCGATCCGCTGGCCGACCGCCATTCATGAGTGTATCGATGCACTCGCTACCGCGATTCCATTCCATTTGCCACATGGACGGACGACCCACCCACCCGGTCGTGGTCGTTTTTGCTGTCCAACCGTTCATCCTCACGTTCATTACGCTATGCTGCTCACGATTACCTTACCATAGATGCATATCACACTCATGAATTGATCGTTGATGATTATTCGTTTGTCCAGTAATAATAATAATAATAATAATAATAATAATAATAACAACAACTAGAGGAGCAGCTTGACACCACCGCCGGCCAGTTCGATGCCGCCGCCACCACGGTGTATCCTGTCACACAAAAGCCCAGGCGGCGGCCGTGACGCTGCTACCGGCGTTGACGCTTGCTGGGCTGCCAGCAGAGGCTGGCTGATGAGTCTGTCTTTGTTGTTGTTGCTGTTGTTGTTGTTGTTGTTGTTGCCGTCGTTGTTGTTGATCTTGCTATATTAGTTTTGCTGATCAGAATTAAGGTGGAGAGGTGATGGTGCTGCTGACGACGATGATGATGATGATGGTGGTGGCGATGGTAATGATGTTGCTGTTGTTGTTTTTATTGTTGTTGTTTTTGTTATTGTTGCTGCTGTTGTTTTTGTTATGGTTGTTGCTGTTGTTTTTGTTGCTGCTGTTGTTTTTGTTGTGGTTGGTGGTGTTGTTATCGTTTTTGTTGTGGTCGTTGCCGCTGTTGTTGTTGTTATTAACGTTGTTAGTCCGCTGCCCGCGTTACCAGAAGTCTATCATGCCTCTTGTTGATCATGCCGTCCTTGTTAGAGTTGTCAGCCTACTGTCAACAAAACTTCTAGTGCTAACGATGATGATGATGCTATTGTTGTTGTTGTTGTTGTTGTTGTTGTTGCTACTGCTATTGTTGTTGTTGTTGTTGCTACTGCTGTTGTTGCCGTTTCTCACGTTGCCACCACTGTCAAAGGCAAACAGATGCTAACCATCTGGCACTGGCAGTACGGCGGTCTTATATATCCTCCTCGCTCAGAGGCCTACGCGGGAGCAATGCAGCATTACTTGTTTAGATGTAGCTGAACTCTTATGATGACGATGACGAAGGCCATAATCGCCGCTAAAATTGACAACAACGACGACGACGACGACGAGAAAATTTTCAACCTCTCCACACGGCAATGTTGTTTGCTTTCGCCTATTGTTTGGCGGACGGCCGTGTTAGCGTTATTTGTTTTTATTTCCATCTTTGTTCGTTTTGATATTTGTCGTGTCTCTCGATCAATAAATGTTCTCAGTCTGTTATGATAATATATATTGTCTAATAGTCAATTAGAATCCGTGATCTGCCGATTTGGTCGCGTTCCGTGTGTAGTTGATGTTATTGTTGTTATATTTGTTTATGCGTCGTCTGCTCGACACGAGCGGCTGGCTCGTGTCGACGAAAAGTCGGACGACCCAAGTATTCGTAAAACATGCACCACAAACTGACAATTCAAAACAAAAACACCGTACGCGATGAGAAGATACTTTGTAGCTGTTGTGACTGCTGCTGCTGCTCATAAAACGAACCAATCATGTACACAAATCACAAATGCAAATTTTAAACACGTATATTCAAACAACCAGCAAGCAGACCATATACAATGCAGTTCCTAGTGCACACGTTTGCGGGAGACAATTGTAGCTCCATTTGCATTCTTAATAAATTGTAGTTTATACAATGCAGTAGCCACAATCACGTGATGCAGATTAGAAAATGACCAGGCGGCTTTTTAAGAAATTGTCGCCGCACACCGTAGCCGCCGGAGTCTAGGCGGGGTGCATTGTGCACCACTTTTATTTCCAGGTCGCGTCATAAAAACAAAGTTTTGCGCGCCCGTTTCTCCGCCCGCCTACCACTACCACCACAACGTTTTTTTTATTATTAGGGTTTTATTGATATAACCACCACTCTTTTTTTTGAGAAAGAGGTTTAGGAAAAATGCGTTACGCACACCCAGTAGTACTGGATGCAATAAGCAGCACCCGATGGTCTGGGTAGTGTGGGACGTTACCCACTAAAAACCTCACTTCCACCACTACTACTACGACGACGACGTCAGCAATAATGCTGATGATAGTGATTTTTGTCTGCAGACGACGACAGCGACGACGACGACGACTTTTGGCGGGCGGACAAAGCAGAGCAGACGACAATAGCAGACGACGACGACGACTTTTGGCGGGCGGACAAAGAGCAGCAGACGACAATAGCAGACGACGACGACGACTTTTGGCGGGCGGACAAAGCAGAGCAGACGACAATAGCAGACGACGACGACGACTTTTGGCGGGCGGACAAAGAGCAGCCGACGACAATAGCAGACGACGACGATGAATCCATTTTGTCGTGTCACATGACACAAACACACACTCGTGCTGCTGCTGCAGAGAAAACAGGCGCAGGCTGACGTACTTCTTAGTGAATACTGGCTGGCGCTGCAGCTGCTCGTGAGGACGACTACTACTACTACGGACGAGATATGGTATAAATATACGCAAACAACAACTGCTACAACGCAAATGTCTTCTTCGTCGTCGTCGTTGTTGTTGTCATCATAGTGGTGGTGGTCGGGGTTAGTGAGTCGTCGATTGGTCGTGCTGTGGTAGTAGTTTTGGTGGTGGTGGTGGAGGTGGTTGTTGATCGTGGTGGTTGGTCTGCTTGGTGCGTACGTGATCGCAGGCTGACCACTGTCTGTCTGGCTGATGACTGGTTGGATAGTTTCGTCCCCCGTTTTTCATCATCTTAGTCTTGCTGTACAGGTGCTGCTACTGCTGCTGCTCTTACAACGTGTCGACTACACCTTATATACATACACCTTATAATAGATATGTTCATGTACATATGTGTGTGTGTGTATACATATATTGGGTCTACAATTTGTTTTCCCGAATTTTATAATGATTCTTTACGAACAAAGCCGAAACAACTTTTTTGTAGCCCCTATATATAATATATAGTATATAGCTGGCTATTGTCCACCAGCTCTGTATTGTTGCTGCTGCTGCTGCTGTCGTATCGTCGTAGAGAGGACGATTGGTTGATTGATATTGGTTCTCTCTCGCGGGGAGGTCGAGCTGTTCGTTCTCTTTGAGCTGTTTAGTGTAGGAGCTGTTTCGCACACAGTTGGTACAGCCTTTCCTGTTTCTTTTTTTCTGGAGCAGCAGCAGCAGAAACAGCTCCTGCTGCTACTAACAAAATTCACTCGGACTCTTGTCGGATATCGGATTGGCGTTCGTTCTCTACAGTTCGTGTTTTTGTAGCTTCTTGGTCGCTCGCTCATTTGCGCCTCCCGAGTGTGATGAGTGCGCGCAGTCAGAAAGTCACGTCTCTCTCTACTAACTACGAATACGTCGTAGCATTGCTGTGGTGCCTGTAGTTGTAATATGGCGTGTCCAAACCAAAACCATCGTTGCAGTCTGTTGCAGGCGAAACCGCCGTAGTTTCTTCCTGCAGCAGCCGCTGCTACTGTTGTTGCAATTGCTGCTGCTGCCGCTGGTGTTGATTTGGTTCATTTCACTACAGTTAATCTCATTGCAAGCACATTTCATTGACAACAATGTCGACGTCGTTTAATCTCATCTCATTCTTGCGTTGATGTGTCTGCGTTTTGTTTCGACTACAGGTGTTGTTGTTGTTATTGTCGCTGTGTCGCTAAACAAGAGAAGGTGGTGGTGGTGCTGTTGCAATAGTCGACTGCTGTTGTTGTCGTCATCATCGTCGTGGTCGTGGTTGTGATCGGTCGAGGAAGGCCAGAGGTGCAACAGGAAGGAATCCGACGTCGCTTCGTTTATTCGCCCGCTCTCGGTTGTCTCGTGGTGCCGCCATCGTACGTCGTATTCCGCGCGCGCATTGCTTCATCATTGTCGTCGTCAGCATGGCGGATAACTACAGCCAGAATCTGTTGAACAGGCCGTTCAAGCAACGTCGCTCTTTCGGTAAGTTCATAATGCACTATAACAGTTGCAACGACATCCACAGCAGCATTAGCAATAGCAACCACAACAGCATTAGCAATAGCAACCACAACAACAAAAAGGCCAACAATCGCAACAACAACAACGCCAACAATCGCAGCAACAACAACGCCAACAATAGCAGCAACAACAACAATAACAAGGTCGCAGTAACGGTGAAACCACGCAGGCTACTGCAATTGTTGCTTTCGCTGCTCTTACCGTGCGTAATGCGCGCTCGATCGACGCAGTTAGGATTTCCAGACTACTATCTGCTAGATATCTGCTATATTATTATTATTACAAACAATTCTCTTAAAAAAGAACGTTTTCTCCTTAAAAAAACGGACATTCCCACCTACAAATGAACATTTCCTCCTTAAAAAACGAACATTTCCTCATTAAAAAATGAACACTTCCTCCGAAAAAATGAACATTTCCTCCTTAGAAAAGCACGAAGCATTCATGATCTTCTGACCACCACTCTCGAAACATAGCGAAGGCAGCGGCAGGTCTTCATAGTCGACGCGGCCTTGCGGGAGTCTGCGGGGATTAGCAGACTTCATCTGTTGACCACCGAGTTCCGAACTCGATATCTGACATCACACATTAATGTCATCAGCGGCAGCAGCGTCGTCATCATCATCATTGTCGTCACTACTACAGACATTCTTCATCGCCATCATCATATGGCCATTATGAAAGTTGTGAATCATCATGGCAGCGACAAATGTTTCATGTCATTATCATCATCACCACTATCATCATCATCAAAAGCAGCAGAATTTGTCTAAGGTCGTCGCAACCAATCGATTGTGTTTGCTGGCCGCTGCCGCCCTAGGCCATAACGGCGGTCGTCGCAGCAAGGTGGTGATAAAACAACAACAACAACAACAGCATCATCAACAACAACAGCCGCAGCAACACGCCTATTGTGCGTCTTTTTGTGCGTGCAAATGTGTGTGCATGTCCAGCATGTTGTTTTTGTATTTCTCATAGTAGTTCCATATATATATATATATATATATAAATATATATATATATATATATGTGTGTGTTTGTGGTAGCAGAAGTAGCAGTTAAATGGAAGTTGTCGTTAGACGTGGTGGTTAGAAATAATCTTGGCGTTGTCGACGTTACCGTCGCCGTCGTCTTGATTGAACCAGCAGCGGTTTTGTTGCGGATTGGTGGTAGCAGTAGTAGTAGTAAGTATGTAGCACTACTTCTACTAAGCTACTTAAGCACAGAGACAGAGAGGTGTGCAGACGGGCAGCTCATCTGAGCGACACGTTGGCCGTGACGTTGGGCTGTAGCGGTGATGTTGGTTGTTGTTTTTGCTGCTGCTGCTGCTGTTGTTGTTGCTAATGTGTTGATGGAACAGGTTAGCGCCAAGGCCATCAACAACAACACCAGCACAGTCACCATCATGGTTAGAATCACGTTCGTATTTGTTTACGCCGTTGATTTAATTAGCTTCAGCGAGCGTTTTTTTTTGCTACAGCGGTTTGGCGGTCGCAGCCGTGGGCGTCCGTAATTAACCGTTTTGCAGCGTATCTCATCATGTCCTCGTTGTACTCGATGGAGACGCGCGGACACGTTGGAACGGATGGTTAGAGGGGGTTCTGTTTCTCTCTGTATCTCTAATTCGCTCTCTCTCTCTCTCTCTCGCACGCGCGTTCGTCTTGATATCTACTATGGAGATTCGGTGATTTACGTGGCTCAAGAGTTTAAATTTAACACGATAACCCATATATAAGTGTCCATACATAGAAATACAAAGCAAGCAAAACAAAATACCATGAACCGAGAAAGATATTTTGGCGCTGCTTTAGGTGTTGCCGCCGCCTCATCTTTCTCCAGAGTCTATATCTCTCGCCTCATTATCCTGCATGTGGGCGTGTTTATATGAGTGCTCGCGGTGACCGATTGAGAGACCTAACTATCAGGTGATTACAATGCGGCTTATAGCGACCAGTGCATCACATCTGGTTGAAGTGGTACAAAGTAGCCGTTACATATCACAGAGCACCATTAATAGTTTGCTAAAGTTTGTTTTTATGAACACCTTAACAGCACTGCTTACGTGAACCTGACGACAATATATATATATATATATATATATATATATATATATATATATATATATATATGCTAAACTCATTTTATTTTTATTCTTTAATTAGAGTACTAAAAAGTACACCTACGTGTACCGAATGTTTACTATTCTGGGTTACACTGGCAAATCGTAATGGCATAAAAAATGGGCATGTGCCGTGTGTGTATATATTTAATATAGTATTACTTGCATAAATACGATATATATCGCAAAAAAGGACCTATAGAGTTGCTGCCTTGGCGACTTTCTTAGATATTATGACAAGTATCGCCGCACGATGTTTTTAAGTCATTTTGTGTCGGCCGTTGGCTTCTCAGGCAAAAAGTAAGTGTAAGATAAAACGCTGCGAAGGTTTTCCCTATCACCTTCCCACCCCCTTGCATTTCCCGCGCACGCGCTCTCTCTGTCTCTCTCATTACATCTATGTAGCTATCCATCTTTCCCGCTTCCCTTTCTCGCGCATTTATCTCCTCTTTATTGCTGTTTTTATTCGCTGTTTTTTTTTCTATTATCACTGTCTATTTGCCGCGACATCGTTGAAAGTTAGCCGGACTCTCACGGCTCATTCCATTAGTTAGTGCGTCACCTCATTTTCCCCGATAATGTTCTTGTGCAGACCGGGCATCCGTGCACTAAGACGGGATGCTGCTTGTAGTCGTTCTTGTATATATATAAAAATAAATTAACGTATATATATATATATATATATATATGAACTACAGAATTTAGTTCATCAGATACACACAATTGTGTTGTTTTTGTATATATATATATATGATCAACAGAATTTAACTCATCAGATATACACACAAATGTGCACGTCTACCGTCTCTGCGTTGACCCCCGTCCTTTCCTTCCTACCTAGCTACCCACCCATACCCCCCCCCCCCCCCCATATTCCCATCTCATCATCACGCGTCACTCGTCATCGATCACTAGCGAGAAGAATCCCTTATATATATTTATATCCCTGTGTGCTATGCGGTCCCTCCCATGGACGACGGCGACCGTGGACCGCAGCAGATGCTCTTGCGTCACCAATTGTTCCTCTCTCTCTCTTTCTCCTGCTTCTCCTCTTCCTTCGCTTCGACGTTGACAAGGAAAGCGAACATAGGAAGTTAGTCGTCTGGCCGGACCGGCTCGACAGACGCCGCACCGTCACCGTGATGGTGGTGGTGGCGATGGTTCTGATTGTAGTGTTTCTTGCCTGCCGCCCGCCACCGTTGATCACGGCGCCCAACCGCGTCGTCTATTTAACTTCGCCGTTGTCCTCGCCGTCGCCCGTTTGGCTAGCCGGGCGCATTCACATTAGGACTTTGTGTTGTTGTTGTTGTTGCTGCTACAGCGGCTGCTGTTATTGTCGTTGTTGTTGTTACTCTAGCATACATATACGCACGCACACACACATACACGCTCACACATAGCTAATATATATCGTTATTTTTTACTTTAGCCGCTAGGATTGCGGTGGCGTTCCATTGCAGCTAGCTGTACCGTTGATATGCAAGTTGACTATTTAGACTCTGTAGATCAAGTAGACGCTATTTGTATTTTCTGGGAGTTGGGCAATTGGGACCATACACACATATATATATATATATATATATATATATATATATATATATACCTTTTGAACCATCGATCGAATCGTTACGATATGAGCATTAAATGACAATGTTGAATGGAAACACGACTGATTTCTAGTGTGTTGGGGCTCCACGTTTGCCGATGCGCATAGATGCACAGAGCTTTGCGCGTAGTGCCCGAGTTTCGTACGGCATTTCCATCCAGTTAGTGGTCTAAAGACATATCCTAGTGGCATCTGAGCGAATAATAGTGTTATGCCACTTAGTGAGTGGATTTCATCACATTGATGCTGCAATGTGTATGTGTGTGCAGTAGGGCAAAATGGTGCACTATCTGACCAGCAAATGTGATCTGCATAAATTGCCATATAATGGCAGAGATTTGAAGGCGCGGTGCTCTGTCGGATAAACCAACGACAGAAATTCAGGCCGATAGGTGGAGCGAGAAAGAAGTAGAGCGATAGAGATAAAATTGATTCGATTTCTCGAAAACTGAAGCAGTAGCAGGGATAGTGGGGACCAACATATCGTTCGACTTTTGTTTGTCAAACTCTAGTAGTTATAAGAACTCTGTGGTTATAAGAATGGGCGTTTATTTTAATCACAATTTGTTTGGTATTATCATGATATCGGCCATGCACCTTTACATCATAAAAATTGTCGCTATGGACAGGGTTTTCACTAACGCGCACCGGTTGGTTGCTTGGTGTTAATTGTGCCTTGCTGCGATTTTGTGTGTTTGCAGCTCAGCGAAAGCGCGACGTGGAAGACATCATGGAGAAGTTTCCCGACAAGATTCCATGCGTTATCGAGCGCTACGCAAACGAGAAGCGGCTGCCTAGTTTCGACAGGTATAAATAAGTAGTAGTAGTAGTAGTAGTAGTTAGGAAATTCGTATGGCTATTTGTTCTTGTAATAGTAGTTTAAGGGTCGCTTACGCTTAAAAACGCTTACCTAAGCAAGTGTACATTATATCCGAGTGGATAGCCATTTGAATGTATGAAGTCAAATACGATGTACTCGAATCGAAATTTTCGTGTTAAAAACAAGTACTTAATTTTGCCACCATTCATTTTAAACGGTTTGATAACATGGTCAGACCACTTAGCTATAGAAATGCAGACCTAATAGGATGAAGGAATAAGCCGACATAATATTGCGAAATGTATGTATCGCGGTTGTTTGATTGGTCGCGGTCTCATCTTGATATAATTTCAACAAGACAAGCATTTAACGCGGACGTAACGACCCATCATTTGCTGCATCGTGGATGGGCTATTTGAAATTCCCACCGTTTACTTTTGTTTGACAAGACATACGGGGTAAACGCATTTTGGTACACCGGGGTTATGTACAAAGGCATCAAGTAAGTGTGTCATACTCGAATATGATACTTTTGCATGGATAAATTCTGGAGGCATATTTGAAGCTCTTTATTTACTTGACAGCAAAGGTAAAAACAACTATCTCCTGGTCAACGTCTGCAAGACCCTATGGCCTAGAGCAGAATTCTCGCATTATACGGAACGATTAGAGATCACGCAGAGGAGAACGCGAACGTCCGTAGAAATTGGCGGAAGCGTACTGTTAGATTTGGCGCCCCAACCTTTGTAGGATACATATCGTTCTCGTAATCCATTTGTATTGTATGAAGTACCTAAAGCAGTAGAACACGTAGTTTACGACTGCAAGACAGCTCCCCTAGGTGTAGGATGTAATTACTTGTCTCGTTAGATCGGTCGCCGTTATGCCACTGGCTAAGGAAGGGTCTAAGGTCTTTTGTGTTTAATTTAAGAAAAAAATATTTTTGCTTAAAGAAAGTGCAGTTGTGGTGGCATTTATGTCAATAATGTGAATAGTGGAAAGCTTACGGCAATTAAGGCTAAATGTGTAATTTTAATTGGTGTGCTACATTTCCTAATTCTGTCCACAAGTGTTTTTAGTTTACTCTAAATAATATTAATGAGAACAATAACTGTAAGAGCTAGATAGAAGGATTGATTTTTTTTCTGGATATTTTTGGCGTTGTCCTAGCATATCTACGGAAGTCTGACAAATGGTTACCTTCCAGGTCAAAGTTTCTCGTTTGCGACTACGTTACCTTTGGAGAGCTCGTGAAAACCATTCAGAAAAGGCTTGAGCTTCATCCCAGCCAGGTATTCAAAGAATCTCGTTACTTTTCAAAGAATATTATCGGCATTTTCATTTTAAAGCAATTATATATATATATATATATAATACTTAATGACACGCAGTTTCAATACTGTTCCAATTAGTCATAATTAATATGCAGGTTGTCTTGCTTTTGCAAGTGATAACCTAATTTTACTGGTTTCATAAGAATTCTCAGTTGTGTTGCCATTGTATATAGACAAGTGAAAGCAAATTTCCACCAATGCGAAGGTTTAATACAAGATTTTTCGCTCTGATCTTGCGGTCGATACCTAACATTGTCTCTAATAAGTGCATATATAAAGGGTGCTCGAGAGAAAAGTGCACCCTGAAATTTCGAGGCTGTAAGATAGGGTACCGTACGTTATCTAGAGAAACGCCGCACACGATTGACCGCGTGATGTCTGTAACTGTCTGTCGCTCAGCAGTCTTTGCAGTTACTTACGTTATTTGAATAGGTTTTATTTCGACTTAATGGCCTACTATACATACGTCCCCCATCATGTGTCTGCCGTCGCGACTCGCGCTTTCTAGGCGTTCTTCCTTCTCGTCAACCAACGCAGTATGCCGCCGCTCTCCAAAACGATGTCGGAGATCTACGCGATGGAGAAGGACGAGGACGGCTACCTGTACATGGTGTACGCGAGTCAGGAGGTGTTCGGAGGAGAAAGCCGCACCGACATTGAGAGTAGCTCCTCCGACAACGCCGTAGTGTGCCGAATAGCCGGCGAGTGCGCGCTTGCGCCGGGCGACACACGAATCTCTCCAGCCAGTCGCAGCTCTGACGAATGCCTGCGCTTATAGTACACCTGCAACTGCCGTTGCCACATCGGATAGGCCTAGCGGATTGGGACCGCAGTCGATGTCCTTTTTATAAGTCCTGTCGCACTCAAGAAGGAGAACGGAGTAACCGAGGCACAGATAGCAGCAATGTGATGATGATGAGGACGACGACGATGATGATATGAGAGTGTCAATGCTACCCATGACAATTGTTACTATTGCTTTATTTGTTTAGACACTAACACATTTCATTTCGAACTGTCGCCAAATTGAAGCGTGTCTGACAGCTGACCATATAGACTCGTATATGGCAGCTGATGGGAAACGAGCAGGTGATCGTGCAGGATCATGGCTGTCTTGACGAGATTAAGATCACAAGGCCAGTCCAAACATCGTGACGTGAGGAGCCGGAGCAGATGAAGCATCTAGCTGCACGGACAATTCTAAGTTACAGACGAATGCTTTTAAAGGAAGATGTACGTGGACGGTCCGACGATGTTTCCGGAAACGTGTCAAGCAAACGTTCGACTTGCTGATTTACGTCTTACTTACATGGATCTAGTTATCTCGTCGTTCTTTACTAGTTTGTACTGTATTGTTACCCTGTAGACGCGAGATTTGTCGGCATAAGCAATTGCAACCACCACCAGTGCAACAAAAACAGCATTATCATGATGTTAGTCGAACATGTGTCTACCGGACGCCATGACTGCAAATCACCGGAACGAAATTACTACCAACAGCTAATCACTGCGCAGTTAAACAAATTAGTGAGTGAAAACACGATTATGAGGTACGAACCACCAGAGAAGATGCAATACGTCTATCGGGACTCGATTTATCATCTACAAGACGATATTCCGTTAAGTACACGAAGGCGAAGCACGAAGAATGAACGAGAACGAGCCGAAGCGAAATGACGAGCAGAAAAAGTACCAGGTTGAGGTATTTCTGAGCCGAGCGTATATATATATATATGATTTAAAACTACAGAGTGCACCCCGCTCGAGCAGCGAAAGGACACGACATGAACCCCTGCACCCTAACTTACCTGCACATATTGTTGATGGTGTGAAGTTTGGCGTGTGATCTGAGCGAGACGTCTGGTTGACTGGGCCGAGGCAAGCTATCACTAACGTTATCCCATACACCTAAAGAAAAACTGGCCTCCGGCACCTACAGCCAGCCAGACAGGGGTGGTAGAGTAACGAGTGATTGTTGATACGATGAAAATGCATAAACTATTATACATACGATGTGACTTGAAAAAGCAAAGCAAAACACAAAACAAAGAATATACTGGTGCCGAGCACCACTTAACCGTAACTAAATCCGAACTCGTTTTCATTTTACATATATATATATATATATATATATATCAGCTTGACGTATGATTTCGGATGTCACCAATAACGCGGCGTCAAAGTATCAAACCCGTCTTCATACTAACTGGTATTATTTCTTACCTGTTTAACTATCCCTATACAACATGATTACTGCTATGGCGTTTCTGCCATGTTAACGGGTGCCCAAACGCAATTAACAATATAGATTGGCGTTGTTTTTAGGCAAATCACAACAAAAAGTTTCCTTCACCCTTCTGTGGCATAAGGTGGCCGCAACAAGCTAAATTAGCGAGTCCTTTAAGAAGTCTGTTACCGCATTTCGTTTTGGTAAAATACCAAATAAATGAGAAATAACATATACGTGCATCCAGCCGCTCATCGCATAGTGTCTCTCTATCCGTCTACAACAAAAGTAGAATTTCGGAATTTGTCATCAAACGACGATTAAAGTGTTGTCTAATATATTAAAGGTTATATACAGTTGGTACGTGGGGGGCTCTGTTTCCGTTTCACCATACCCGTTGACGAGCATTTATGCCACCGTTGCAAATGTTTGCTCGTTTAAAAGCTTGTCGGACAAGGCTCAGGTGTCTATAAATGAGTGGCATTATGCTTTCTGCATTTGCTGTAGTATATATGTAAGCTACTATTATAACGCAACGTCCGCAATACACTCCTATAACAAGAAAGACAGCACGTGAATTGTGCACCAGCACGATACCATCGAACAAGTTATTTATGCAAATTTTACTCTTTCTATGTACAGGTGAAAAGAATTATATGTTTGGGCGTTGAGGGAAGACGCTCGCCATAGTCCTCAAACCTAATCGAGACACCCTTCTAGGAAACTGAAGGCCTCAACAGAGTCAACGGCGGAATCTGTAACGAAAATCCAACATCCGACGTACTTGGTTAAGCTTGTACTTCCCTCTCTCTCTATATATATATATATATATATAATAGTCAAACGTCGCTTGATGGACTAGGATTGGTTGCCTCGTATAGCTGAGAGCAGCACCTTTCGGTTCCTGTATTCAATTGTGGTGTCTAGGTTGAAGGTAGTGCATGAGCTAAAATCACCATTTTACCTTTTAAAATGGGGGTTGCTGTAATTAAGCACTCACGCCAATGCGCGTATACTTTGGGTTTACCCCTTATACGCGCTATAGTTTATTATTATGGGGGTATCCCGCTCTCTTTGTGTCTAATAAGCCAAGGCAGCAGGCGTCCCAGTCGGTACCACTGGGTTGATAAAGCCCGGGGCGTTAACCGACTGGCCCGGGTTCCGTGTGCAGCACACCTCCCCCTGTACATTTAAAGTCGCTTTAACAGCCTTCGAATGGGCCACGACAAAATGACAATATGAATTCGTTGCCACTCAATCGATATCGTATGCCTTGCCTTCCACGCCAACACAATTGACCTCGGGAAGGTTAGTATCGGGAGTTTGTACATTCTGACCAACTTTCTATTGGCGCGTGAAGGTCCCCGCGGCACGCGTAACTCGCGCGCCAGCGGACATCAAGGAAAGAGAGTCATAGTTACTCCCGCGTAATATGAATAACGCTATACAACCACAAGGCAGTGTAACAAAACCCTTCACCACAAATATATAATAGAAAGACACCGATCGTATCTATTAATGTTCAGCGCACCTTGGTGCATGTCATCGTCATTAGGCTGGTCATCATGATCTACAGTGCCGTCGTCACCATCATGATGCATGCGTATACGTTGATCATTATATGTTTTTCAGTCAACTGCCACAAAAGTCCATTTCCAGAAAAAATACTTCTTATGCTTTTGAAAGAAGGAAATATACTGACCAACGTCTCTTTTCTGCATAGTTTTCTTCTTTCCCCGTTGAGTGAAGCTGTAAGTCTCTTTCGTGAGAGCCTCAATGAAAAGTTCCTGCGACAAACGCACACGTAAACATGCCGATTAGCACAAATATATTTTCATTTTTACAATATGTTTTTATTCACAGCATTATGTTAAACAGCGACTTTACTTTGCATACGGAAAGGACCAGGACACAAAAGTCGTCTTGCCCAAGGGGGTAAGATGAGGCCTATACGCAGACGTATATATATATATATATATATATATTACAGGAATATTTGATCAAAGATATATGGAATTGTAGAGCTCGTTAAGGCAGATATTTTTTCCAATGGAACATGGTCTCTAAGAGGCCCTGTTTCGGAATGAAAGTTAAATTACTACAATTTGTGACATTGGTGTTTTTGCCCGACATAGGAGCATAGAATGTGCTGTTGCGAGACAACCAGGTTTCCTAGACAGAAGCTAAACACACCGCCGTGTTCGTGAGAAAATTCTGCTTCTCTCGAAGAACTCATAAGGCCGGTCAGAAGATGCTACATGGTAGCTTAGAAGAGAATTCGCCAAAATGAAGTTATTTTATTAACCTTCACGCCCAATACCTCAAAATCATTACTTTCACTACCGCCGACGTGTCGCGCGACAGCCGCAGCGCGTCATTTTACATGCACTTAATCTGGACCAAAAAATCGTAATTACTCCGCAACCACAGCTCGCATTGCCATAAGTTTGGTACCAAAATGATCGTCATGAGCGCATTTGCCTGAATATGTTAGTTCAGAGCGCTGTAAGTGGTCGTAAGGTAATGATTTTGAGGTATTGGGCGTGAAGGTTAATAAAATAACTTCATTTTGGCGAATTCTCTTCTAAGCGACCATGTAGCATCTTCTGACCGGCCTTATGAGTTCTTCGAAATAAGCAGAATTTTCTCACGAACACGGCGGTGTGTTTAGCTTCTGTCTAGGAAACCTAGTTGTCTCGCAACAGCACATTCTATGCTCCTATGTCGGGCAAAAACACCAATGTCACAAATTGTAGTAATTTAACTCTCATTCCGAAACAGGGCCTCTTAGAGACCATGTTCCATTGGAAAAAATATTTGCCTTAACGAGCTCTACAATTCCATATATCGTTGATCAAATATTCCTGTAATACCCTGTATATATATATATATATATATATATAGAGAGAGAGAGAGAGAGCGAGAAATAGATAGACAGATGGATATATTAGGTGCGAACGCGGCAGATATCTGGTGTACCATAATCCAAATAAAGTATATATTTGTTGATGTGTGAGTGGCACATTCGACTCAATTATCGACCACACAACGGTGTGAGAAAATTGCGAGCACAAGCATGTAGGTGCCATAACAGCCGTACAAAAGATCGGGCTGCGTACTGTTCTTGTGTACAACTTCAGCCTGAACTGCCAACAGGTGGCACAGTAATCAAAGATTGGTATACTACAGTGTGTCTACCAAGCTTATTCATACGATTTGGAACCGTGCAACGTCTTCCTCTTTCCGAAAAATTAAAAAATGCGAGGAACCTTTTTGATTCACATGAATCGCTAATTAAAGCAAACTATAATTTTGCATGTACATATATCAAATGTTATGATTGCCTTTAAAGCATACCTATCTTCTCTTTTATATATATCTATATATATATATATATATATATATATATATATATTCAAATTTAATAACAAGCGAAGCAGGACATGATTTGTATACTTGTAAATGAAAAATACTACTTGTTGTATTGCACCCGTGGAGGCGAAATTTGATTAGTCACAATATATATATATATATATATATATATATACAGGGTAATTCAGGAATATTTGAAGGGCGATATATGGAATTGCAGAGCTCGTTAGAGCAAATGTTTTTTTCCAATGGAACATGGTCTCTGAGAAGTTTTGTTTTGAAGTGAGAGTGAAATGACTGCAATTTGTGACACTGATGTGACACCGACATGGGAGCACAAAATGTGCAATGGCTAAACAACTAGTTCTCCTATACAGAAACTAAGTACATTGTCGCGTTCGTGAAAAAAATCTGCTTCTTCTGAAGCGTATATAACGCCGTCCACAAGATGCGACATGGTTGTTTAAAACCGAATTTTTGTTTTTTTATTAGTTTTTACACCAAATATCAAAACTAGCACATTCAGGTACATTTTATGACGATCATTTTGATACTAAACTTATGGATATGCGAGCCGCGGTTGCGGAGTAATTAATATTTTTCGGAAGGCATGTCGAGATAGAGTGCATGCATAAATGACCTAGAGTGCCTTATCTGATCGAGTAGGTTATTTATGCATGCACTCAATCTCGATTACTCCGCAATCACGGCTCGCGTCACCATGTATTTGGTATCAACATGATCGGCATGAAATGCGCATTTGCCTGGACGTGTTAGTTTTGAGCGCTGTGATTGCCGTAGGGTTATGATTTTAAGATATTGTAAGATGCAGAATTTTCTTACGAATACGGCGGTGCTTTCTGTACAGGAGAACCGGTTACCTCGCAATTGCACGTTTTATGCTCCTATATCGGACAAAAACACCAGTATAACAAATTGTAGTAATTTCACTCTCACTCTGAAACAAGACTTTTCACAGACCATGTTCTATTGAAAAAAACAATATTTGCATTAACGAGCTATACAATTCCATATATCGCTCTTTAAATCTTTCTGGGACAAAGTCATTTATGCATGCACTCAATCTCGATATGTCCTCCGAAAAATATTAAGTACTCCGCAACCGCTCGCATTGCCATAAGTTTGGTATCAAAATGATCGTCATGAAATGTGCGTTTCCCCGAATGAGGTAGTTTTAAGCAGCAGTGAGCAGTCGTAGGGTAATCGTTTTGAGGTATTTCGTGTAAAAGCTAATAAAATAACTTCATTTTTGCAAATTCTGTTCTAAACGGCCATTTCGCATCTTCTGACCGGCGTTATATGTTCTTCGGAGGAAGCAGATTTTCTCACGAACACGACGGTGTGTTTAGTTTCTGTACAAGAGGACTATTTGTCTCGCCATTGCACATTTTGTGCTCCTATGTCGAGCAAAAACACCAGTGTCACAAATTGTAGTAATTTCACTCTCACTCACAAGATTTCTTAGAGACTATGTTCCATTGAAAAAAACATCTGCTTTAACGAGCTCTACAAGTCCATATATCGCGCTTCAAATATTCCTGAAACACACTGTATAAGCGTATGATAATACATGGTTGAATTTTTAACCCGGGGTTAGTCCGCGACAGTGCCAAATTGGTGTGAGGTGGCTGCGCCAATGCGGGATATATATATATATATATTTTTTTTTTAAAAAGATTTTCGTAAGGCGAATGCCCGTGTACGGTTTTTCATGTCATGGCTAATTTTTAATCTACTCCGGCATTTACCTTGTCTAAATTGGAAACCATGCAAACCAATTTAAGAGTGGCCGGTCTGGTCCCGAACCCGGTCCCGGTCTGGGTCCTCCCGAATGCAAGGCAAAGGCTTTGCCACTAAGCCATCTTGCTCGGTATATATATATATTATAGAGAGAGAGAGATATGACGATATATATCAAGGGAGGGGCGGGCTTCACGCGGCAGTCATCAAAGAGGCAACAAACAGAGCGGTGGTAAGACAATGGACAGGCGTGGGGAGGGAGCGGAAACAGTGGGGCGGGGGGGCACAGAGGAGGGAAAGAAACACGAAGGGCAGAGAGAGAGATAGAGAGAGAGGAGAGAGAGAGAGAGAGAGAGAGAGAGAGAGAGAGAGAGAGAGAGATGAGGAGAGAAGAGGGAGAGAGAGGATCAGAGAGAGAGCGAGAGGGAGAGAGAGAGAGAGAGAGACAGGAGAGAGAGATGACACAGCGAGAGAGAAAGAGAGAGAGAGGAGAACATAGCGAGAGAGAGGAAGAGGAGGGAGAGAGAGAGAGAGACATGCGAGATAGATATATATATGTATCTAGTAGCTATATGTATATATAAGATATAGAATAGATAGATATATAAATATACATATATATATTACATATATATAGAGATATATATATATATTATACCTTAATATATATATACTATATATATATATATATATATATATATATATACCTATATAGTATACATATAAATTATACTGTGCGTCTTAGAAAAAATATATATATAATGTCGGAACAACATTTATTGAATGTTATTAGCGGCATTTGCACTGTCTACACTATGAAGACTGCACAATTTTAGATAGCGAATATAAACAGAACCTGACAAAGTTTTGCAAGTTCTATGCTAGAATGCGTATATCATTGTTTATCGTTTTTCTGCAGACTTGCGCATACTGGAAACAATACATATACGACCATGATAATTTGTTGCACACATCATTCCTGTGTGATAATTAACGCGATTATTTGTAATGTATATATATATATATATATATAGTCTACTTATTTAAATCAAAACTTGAATAGAATATTAACTCCACACAGTATATATATATATATATATATATATATATATAGTTCTACTCACGGTTGCCTTAGCAATGAGAAACACAGCTTCCTGAGAAGCACCTTTCAGGTCTGCATCGAGTCGCATGATCGTGCGAATTTTCGAAAGCGGCAACTTGACAAGCTTCTCACTGGCTTTGCTCTGCTGTGAGTCAACGTTTGCAGGTGCCGCCGAATCATCTGCGGAAATCGAAGGCGTCTCCTCCATTAGGTCATAGAGAAAGTTACGTCAATTTCGCGTGGAGATTTTAACCTCTGTTGTCGCTGCCTGCTCGGCGGCAACGTCTCCTGAGACAGCCGTAAGCGATTGGACGACACGGGTTGCGATTTACGACACCGTACGAGATGTTCGGCGCGGAATGAATTTGCGAAGGGACCACCAGAGAGACGATCCACACAGTCCCACCACCCAGCTGTTCGATTCTTGGCGCCAATTCCGCGTTTAGCGCGCCAGCTGACCTTCTATGCAATCTGGCGGCTGGCTGTTTGAATATCTGCCTGTCCGATCTGTCTGTCTGTCTGTCCGTAGTGAACTGGGTAAACGCTGAACGCTGAATGCTGAAGTGAACGCACAACTCTCCGTCTCTGTAGACGACAGAGAAACAATAATTTCCACGTATAAACAACGTGGAAATTATTGTTCAATCTGCTGCACGTATGTGCGTTGCGCGGGCGAAGCATTTGCCGCCAACAACAGACGTTGGCTGCTGTACACTGTATCGGCTGCAAAATACGACTTTGAAATAATAATAATAATAATAATAATAAGAATAATATTTTGAAGTAAGAAAGAAGAAGAGCTACGCGAAACGAACGTTTCACTAACTAACTAACGTGGTCGACACGGTGGTTATGCGTCATACTGTAGGCACGGACCGAACATCAGGGGCATTGACGGATTTGACGTGCGTGCAGCTGCAACGTAACAAACAGAAGCCACGCTAGAAGACGCTGTGAGATCGTGTAAGGGCAATCGCGAAACTGGCGGAAAGGCGGGCACGCGCGCATTCACACAAGACGTTCAGGTCGAGCAGCGCGTCATAGAAGCCTCGGCTATATTTAGTATAATAGGCGGTTGGCCGGTTCCACTTCGTACGCGACATCTCACCACGGTAGCCGGACTGCCGACAACGACGACGACGACGACAACGGTGACAGACAGCTAAAGAGAAAGAGCCGCCTACGAAGATACCCTTCGCAGAACAAGAAGACATTGTGAGTTTTACTGAAACGCTCTATTCTTCTACCTTCCAGCATCCTCATCTACAGACTATATCTATATATATATATATATATATATATAGGTGTAGTTCTATCTTTGGTTTGGACAGCGATTCAGCACCAGCACTGCCATGATGCACATATATAAATAGATGACTCACAGTCAAAAACAACCTCCTTAAAAAATGTTTTTTTTTTAATTCTAGCTTACAGTACGTGTGGTCAATTTGAGTGCTCCCGAAAAGGGAAGTTTTTGGCCTGAAAAGAGGCAATTAGCAGTTGTTAACGTATGAATATGAGGCAATTAGCAGTTGTTAACTTATGAATATGAGGCAATTAGCAGTTGTTAACGTATGAAATGGTGTCTAGGCTAAGTCGCTGGTGTCTGGGCTAATTGCGCTGGTTGCCGTCACTTATGACTAATCCATGGTGGCAGATTGAACTGGAGATGTTCATAAATGCAGCGCGCGATTCGTCGAGACTTCAGTTCAGTAAACGAAAAAGACGCATTTGCAGACAGATCGGCGTCAAGCCGCTTCATCGTCACCAAACTTTATAATCAAGACGAGGCTATTGAGATCCAATAATAATAATAATAATAGAAGGATACGAAAAGGGGCAAGAATTTCTCTCTACTACGAATTATGACGCTTGGTATTATTCCTACCTTGATTGCGTAACTGTACACGCACACAAAGGCGGACGAGATGTTTTGCCTCGTCATGCCTGTCGTAGAACACCGATGGCTGGTTATCATCGTAAACCGTAAGAAGATACTATACGATAAATAGGTATTTAAATTTGATGTTCATGTGGATAACAGTGTGCATATGTATGTACACGTCCAGGTAATTTGGCCGACACAGTTTTTTCCCGACGGAAAACTCAACTTGTTACCTTTGTGTTTGATTCCGGCTTTCCAGATGGTGGCGAAAAGGAGCAACCCTTATGCTGACTGTCACCAGGGTCAGCTGACAAAAACTCTTGTCACGGAGAAAGTCTACAACTCGAAAGAGGACCGCATTCCAAAGATATATGGTAGGCAGAAAAAAATTACCACGCACCACACGGATATATTTGCTTGTATAGATGCGCACGTTTGATTTATGCGTGTTCGTTTGCATTTCAAATATATACGGGGGTATTTTATTATTATTACGATAGTTTATCTCGCTGTGATATATTGGTATCTTATTATTATTGACAAATTACTTTTTACTTTAAATATTTAAAATAGATTTCTTAAAAAGCGTACGATGCACTGAAAATGCGTTACGTCAGCTCATGCGTACCGATTTGCTTTTGCCTAGCATTAAATATTTTGTTTTTAAATATTTAATTTAAATATAGATATAATAATGACATGCATTATCGGTGAGGTGTTGATTTTTTTAACAAGCTGTATTCGGGGCATTTGTACATAAAACCCGCTAAGTTACACAAATGCACGACTCAATGTTGGTCTATAGTTCACTCATGGTCCTACGATTACTAGTGTACACTTTACTCTTCAAAGAAAGCTCAAAGGAAAAACTATAACGGCCCTAAATAGCTACATTTTGAAGGCCAGTCCTCAGACGCCTAATTGTGTCGGCTGTGTAGCTTGGAATTATCTTGTTGGAACCAGAGTTCACTCGCATCGATTGCGTTTAAGTTCTGGCAAAGACAAGGATCATGCTATAACAACGTTAGCCATTCTCCGTGTAATGAAAAAAAAATAGGGTCTAATGACTTCTTTGGATCACACGCCGTACCAGAACACTACATATGGAATATGTAACGACTCCTCGTGAATCACGTGAGGCTTCTCGGTTGTCCAGATACGAAAGTTTTATCTGTTGACGCTTCTATTCAGATAAAAAAGAGCTTCGTTGGAAAATATTGTGTTCTTGAGAAAGTTGACCTCATGCTGCATCATCTCAGAAGCCCAATTGGGTAAATTTAGCAGCTCCTCGTGGTCCGTTGTTCCACACTGTCGGCCACAGCGGCGATATTTCCAAATGCCGAACGGGAGGGCTTCATAGTCTTACACGGCTTGGCACATAAGTTCACGAATGGCGTTCTCACCAGGCCGGTTATGTCGACTGCAAATTGTGCGTAGAGCTCGCCAGCATGCCCATACAGAGTTCCCCTTTTCATTATAAATGTTCGCAAGTTTTACGCGTGTTTATGTAGAAAAACCCTTGCATTTAGCATCTCTGCTCGCTACGAAGAGAGCAGTTCTCGGAGAGGGCAAAGCGGAGCGCGGGGCATCAATATGTCGTCATTGGCTGCCACTCTAAGTGCTCCTGATATAAAAGGGTGACATACTTATTTAGGCATACATATCAATCCAATAAGAAATCCGTATATATATATATATATATATATATATATATATATATACATTATTTAGTTTATTTGCTTACATATATGAGTCACTACTTTTACTTTCGGCACCGTTTCATAGCATCAGTAGTCGATACCATTATGATATACCGCACCTCTATAGGAGCGTACGATGATTAAGGCTACAACGCATTGCTTCCTCAATAAGACAAGAATTTATGGCGCTCAACATCGCACGGAAAAGGCGTACGGCGTCCACAACACCCATGCAAGTCCTCTTTAGACATATTTCCTCGGGCCTTAGAGAACAGACAACCATCTCCCAAGATGTCGCTCGATCAGCCCGAGACGGACAGACTACTAATTACCCCAAGCACGTGAGACCAGCTATGGGAGTCAATCCAACCGGGCCACCCTGGATACTGGGCCTCCAGTACTCCTCCCTGATCTATAAATTGCACGGTCTTAAGCACGACCGGTTGACATACCCACTTGTGCAACTGCAAATGGACCACGGTGGCTGCTTTGGACCATGAGGCTTGGTCTAAGAAGATTTGCATAATTTGTTTCGGAAGCGAAAATAATTATCAGGCATTTTCAATGCGTCAAGTGAAAGTGACCAACCAACCAACGACGCCTAGTGTGTATCATGCATTATATCACTAAAAAATATACATATATCGTTCGGAGTTCACTTATCTGGGCGTCAAGCGGCACCAAGCAGCACATCGCCGTGACCTCCAACCTTCAATTTCAACTTCCGCCTGTACCTTTACTGGAGGGGTTACGTAAGGATATTGAGCTGAATTCGAGAGAAGTACCAGAAGCATTCTAGGACGCCGGCAATGTTGGACAATGTATGAATAATGAAACCACTCTTGGAGCAGCACCACCCGCTTCTTCGTTCACGGGTTCCATAACAAAATGTGCCACCGGATTAGGTTCAATAATTCTTGCGATGAGTGGCGTTGGGCGTTTTGCGGCCTAATTTGCACGAAATGTCATCATGAGGCATGTCGATCAGCACCGCAGGCATATTGCACCGCCAGGCTTGACTCGTCTGCATGGTCATTGTCGTCCAGCTCTTAATATCTCTGCACCGTACATGAAAGGTACTTCTGTCGATCGCACATGCCGATTACACAGAAACTTGTTTCTTTACTTATGATGGTCTTGCATACACTGTAGCTTATAAGCGACAACCATAATGGACGTTAGCCCTCAGACGTAAGTTGCGCAAAAATAAAACATCTGTAAAATGTAATTAAGCTAATTAAAGCGTTTTAAAAATAATTGAAAGAAAAGAAAGTGTGTCTTGAACTCGGGTACTTTGTGTACGAGTCGGCGACTTCCCGTTAGCTGAGAGTGCGCTGGACCCGCGCGGTAGAAGAGCGCACGGTGGCGCAAAACATAAACAAACGTCCGTTGAAACTACCCTGTCATGTCATTAACTGTATATATATATATAATATATATATATATATATATATATATATATATATATATATATATATATATATATAATATATATATATATATATATATATATATATATATATATATATATATAATATATATCTATATATATATATTATATATGTATAAATATATATACATATACATACCTGGATAACGCATGTATGCTAAGTCTGACCGTTTAAAGGTGTAGTGTCGGGGAACTGAAGCGGATTCAATTTTGGTTTGTTGTTTTATTACAGAGGCGACACTATCGAAGCTGCTGAATGGTTCTAGGGAGTTCTTTCGCGCGCAATCTCAACCTTCCTCAGATGCGACCTCCAGAGATGAGGATATACCAACGAGTGAGTAGTACTAAGTTAATGTTGGTCTTTCCTAGCCATACATCTTTTGTAAAGCAAATATATTTTATTGCATTGACTGCATTTCTGCTGTTTATTGCATTGACTGCATTTCTGCTGTTTATTGTATTGACTGCATTCCTAACTGTTTCTATTATTTGGATATCAATAAAACCAAATTTCCTTGACGATTGTGTCGGTTGTTGTTCCCGTCCCCGAACTGATTAGCTCGTGCATTTACGCGGTCTAATGCTTCTTCTATAATGGTTGACTCTTAGAAACATTTTACGCGATACGCGAACGAGTGCGCGATATTCAGCACGCATAATTAGGAACATATTGTTTTTATTGTTTTTACCTGAAGGTATACTAAACCATGTGTCGTTTTGATATGCCACTGAGTTGGCGTAGTTTTTGTATTCTCAATTGAGTTGATTCAAATATATTTTGTGAAATACACGTACTATTTTTTTGTTTTGTTTGAAACCACTTTTTAGGTTATTCGTACTATTTTACTAGATTTTATAACTAGACCATGTCGGGGAGAAAATTAATCTTTGTGTCATTCTGTTGATCGTGTGTGTCTGTATGTGTGGGAACAATGTACCTATCTGAAATTGCTTGAAAATCGTTACCTGGCATTCGCGAACGGAACTTGTGTCGCCTGCAGAAGAGTGTTTTTCATGCAACCGACAGGAAGCTTGCCGAGACACGTGCTCGTTCTGCGATGCAGCTGTCTGTGACGAGTGTTTACGACAGTGCCACATATGCTTCGCCGGCTTTTGCCATCTCTGTTCTATTGTCAGGTAAGTCTTCTATGATTGATTGATTGATTGATTTATTCGCTTGCTAGATGTGTGTACACATATCAGGGGCGCATAACGCTGCAGCTATTAATTATCTATGGTGTAGTCCGCCGATTTTTGTCTTTATGTGCTGAGCACCTTCCATCGGGATAGTCTCTGCTTTGTAATCTCTACCTGTGCTTTTTCTGCATCCTTACCTAATCCTAGCGCTTCCCCTAATTTTAGATCCCTAACCCCTCCTAATTGCTCACACTCCCTAACCAGATGATCTATCGTTTCTTCTCTTTTACCGCATATCCGAAATATCGTTGTTTCTAATTTCTCGTAGCAATTTCGCTGCACCCTCGTGTCTAACATACCGGCTCTCGCATCCGCTAACAGCCCGCTGCCTCTTGTATTATCATATAACCATGCTACTTCACCCCTTTCCGATTTTATATTCCCGTATACTTCCTTTAAACTAGTTTTCTGCATAAGTGCTGTCCGCCACTTCTCTGTGTTTGCTGTTTTTACCCTACTTTTAATTTGCCCACTGGACATAACAGTGTCTGCCCATTGTTTACTACTGAGTCCTACATATATGTATACTTTCTGTTCGCGTGTCTTATGCTAATCCACGTGGCATGCGTTCACCTTAAAGCTTTTTAGTCGGGCAGAAAAGATTTATCCTAAAGAGGGAATAGAGAACTATTGATTATTGTGGTGCCTACTGCATGACACGACGGGCTATATCTGGTTTGCAGCGCTAGAAGAGCTACAGAGTTTCATCATCATATTTCAATATCTGGCACTATAGTCACGGATTCGATCTCGCCGCGATGCATCATATCCTTTAAAATTATCTCTCCTAATATTTGCAGGTTTGGGTTATATATATATATATATATATATAATTTATTCGATGTATTGAATAATATAACTATATTAATATCGATCGCGGCTAGTGATAACGGGAAGTGAAACATGTATAAATCAGCACTTCTCTATACAGTTTAGTCTTTTTAACTTTACAACGTGGTTATTCTCTTAGTTTCCGCATTACACAAGACAGTGGAATAAAAAAAAGGCAACGTGTGTGGGCACATGCTTGTTGCATCTATCATTAGACGGATAGTGTTTTTGGGATCACGTTTCCGTCAATCCGTCATTGGCTTTCAGTTTTATTATCAGACCGCCACTAGATAAATATATTTAGCTAACCGAAACGCCCTTATTGGTTGCGACTCTCGTTTACAGCTATGGGCCTCGTCGTAACACCGCGGTGTGCTTCTCGTGCAAGTAACCGAATGGAAACTGACACGTTGGCCCCAGGTCGGCCCACCCTCGTCAAGGCTGTGATAAATGACTACGAGAAGGGGGAGGAAGACGGAAACCTTGGCGACGCACACCATAATGACCACTGTGTTGGCGTCACCTGATGACGCCAGCGCCGAGGGAGTTTTGCGGGCGAATCGATCTCCGCACGTATTCACAGGACTCAGAAAAACTCTCACCCTTGAGAACGTAGTATTGCTGCTGGTGCTTCGAAAGCGGTCCGTTATCTACTGATTACTACGATCTGCTTTTAAGGGAAGTCCCGAATCGAGCAAGCCCAAAAGAATATCGTGCCTTACGTTGCGGCCGCCTGTCTACCAAAACAGTGGTCTTTGATCAAATGTTGCATTTTATGTACATTTAGGTGTATAATAATTGTGTTATGTAACCACGAAATATTGTTCGTTTGGTTAATTATATATTTATAGTTATGTTGTCGTCGATATATATATATATATATATATATATATAATATTTGACAATTACAAAAACTGAACTCTATTATGTGATTGATGCAAAATAGTTGTGTTGTCTTATAATTGTAGAATAAAGGTAGCGTAACAGCTGTTAGCTGGTGGAGACGCAATGACAACTCGTACTTTGTGGACTCATCTTTGTATTACCTTTATTATTATTGTTACCATTGTAATTGTTATAATTCATTATTATTATCATTATTATTTTTGTTAAAGTTGTTGTTGTTGTTGATGGTGGTGGTGGTCTCGTATTTGTGTTTTCTTCACTGTGTACTTGTTTTACTGGTATCGTACATTTACAACTCATTTGTTTCCGAATCTGACAGTCGTGCGTGCAGTATCGCGCTATTGTTTTATATATGTATATATATATATATATATATATATAGTCATCAACATTACATTGCATCAGCTTAGCATTGCACGCCGAGGCAGACTGACGTAGAGGTTGCCGTGTCTGCTAGCCTTCACACAGACAGCCATCGGCAGCTGACATCCAGGCCTCTCATGGTTCGCTTTGCGCCTACAGTCGTCGCGTGTTTCTTGTGTGCCAATTTTAAGCCGTTGCCCAGACTTTCCCGACACTCTCATACGAGCTTTTTCTCATTGCTATTGTTGTACGTATGTGTTCGTGTATTCCTAGGTGTTTCATGTGTACCAATTGTCACGTATGAATTTTTTTAGACGTAGATCAGTTGAAACGTGTCCATGCTTTATAACGACCGCTGTGGGTGTGTCGTGTCAGTCGGTACTTCTGTCGTGACTAGTAATGGAACGCCTCCAGCGCGGTCCCAATTTATCTCTTTCTGCTGCCGATATGTATGTATGTATCTATATGTATATTGTTATGACTAGCTCAGCACTTGGAGTCGTTATTAGTAACTGAGCCTTGCCAACTTTGAGGAAGCGCCCTCCTTACTTGTTACTATTTAAATAACTACCTCGCTTTCTCAGTACGATATTTTTAACGTCTCGTTTGCGCTTGTTCAATCTTCATGTTCACCTCTCCCCCTTATCTATATCTTTCTTTTTCTCTCTTTCTCGCTCTCTCGAAAAATTCTTTTACTCAGAAATCCTGTCGCTCAAAAATCAGCTCAACAAGTAGTAAGTAAATAATCTCTGCTCGCACATATCGCGTTTTGTCAAAAAACCAACAAGACAACCCAAAAACAGGATCAAATGAATCAGTATCGTTCATTTTCAAACCGGCGCAATGTCTCTCAACATCGCGCGCTCTAACAGTCAATCAGTCACTGACCTGTATAACAATTGACATTGTGGTTATTGTAATCGTGTTTGTTGTCTCTTTAATAATACTACTAATCCTATTTGTTTTGTCATAAGTTAATACGTAATCACCTCAATAACCATTGTCCATTATCTCCCTATGCGGCGCTATTGAATTCTCTAGGCGTATATATCATGTTTTAATGAGTTACGAACATTGACATCATATATTTGGAACGACTGGCGACCACAAAGACGTTGTCGTGTCAACCCGACGCATCATCTGTCGCCCGCCTTGCATTCATGACAACCCTAGGAGCGCTCATCTTATATATATATATATATATATCCGAAGAATCGGATACATTATTTCTGTTCAACATACACATGTTGCTGTTTGTTGTGGTTGCTGGTGTTAATACTTGGTACTGTTGACAGTGTGGTCATCAGTTGTTCCTCAATAGCCGCTGAGCGACCTGCTTACGAATACGCTTTGCAAGCAGCGTCTATGGCAGCGGTTCCCGGTACCTCGTTCGTTTTCTCTTTTCCTACTCTCTCATTGAAGTATTTCTGCTATCTTTACAGAGCCTCAACTACCATTTGGTCATTGGCTAGTGCAACAACACCTCGTTATATTCATCACCATTACGCTAACTCATCATCAGTATCATTACCATTACCGTCGTCGTCGACATAGTTATTATCGTAATAATAATAACACTAATACACGTACACCTTTTTGACGTATGCGTAGGGGAGACTTACTTTCCTTGGAATTATATATATATATATATATATATATATATATAGAGCCCATATCACTCACTCGTGCATATGATAGCAATTGGAGCCCGTATATATATATATACGAGTCTAAAGGACAGTTAGATGTGTTCAACGTTTGACAAACGTTTGCGCTCTGCCATCGCACAATACGGCGGCGTGCGAGCGCGTTGAGACGATTCAGTTAGTGACGCCCATGGCCACTTAGCCTAAGCGACCACCGCCCTCGTTTCCATTTTGCACACCATCGAGACTTTATCGCCGACATTCACAGTGCTTTTCAGTATGTAATTCATGTTCAGCCATTCAGTTAGTGTCGTTGGAAAATCAAGCAGTCGTCAGAAACAACCAAAGCTTGTTCACGTTTGTTTGTCGTTCTGCGTACAGACTGTAGGGACGGCAGCGGCAGTTCGTCTTCCGTATTGTATCGAGGCAAAATATGGTTCTCCACCGTTGCTATCGGTATGAGTGTCATTTTCGTTGTGTCCGTTAGTTTTGTTGTTGTGGTTGCTGCTGTTGTTATCTTGTTGTTTTGCTACTTATGTTGTGACTGTTGCTTTTACTGTTACATTCAATTGCAATTGCTGGTGTTTTCATTGTGCTGTTGTTGTTGTTTAGCTTAGTTATTGTTTTTCTTGTTTTTCCGCTAACTGCTGCTGCTGAGCCCGCTGCTACAATCGCCGCTTGCTGTTATAGGTGCGGTGGCCGCATTCTGCCTCTACTCTTGCTGTTGATTCTACTCAATCGTCAGCGCTAATTAGATTCAAATGGTGTAATAGGTGGCAAATGCACATTAACATTGTCATCGATATCGATGCGGAGTCACCGTCGTCATCATTATCTTAGTCGGTAGACGTTAAAAGCGATAGGTGAATATTATGAGCCATAGCCGCGGTAGGCGCAAGCTCCTGAGTAGCAAGAAACAAGTCGGATGTTGGCCACACAGTTGGTCGGAAGCCGTCGCAGCGTCGAAGCTGCCAACTCAGCTGGCAGTCTCGCAGCGTCGAGTTCAACAATGACGACGAAGAACTTACTGCATCACTAATCTAGCTCGTCAAACACGTCGTTTTCGCTGGCGAGTGACCTGGGGTGATCTTAGACCTCGAATGGATGCGCTACTACGTATCCTCACTATATCTACCGGCTGCAGTTTCGCTCATTTCTCATTGACATTCATCTGAAGGCAAAAGTTCGGTGTATCTTTGATGTGTTTGTTTGCTTTGCTGTATCTTGTGTCCCCTGTATGGCTGTGGGTATCGGTGGCTCTCTCTCTCTCTCTGTGTATCTGAGTGAAAGTTGTGTACGCATTTATTTGTTTGTCTACGATGAATGTATAAAGTAGTGCCCATCAAGGCGGAGGATTCACGACCATGGCGGCAGTTAGTGATTGGTGCTCTGTTAGAAGTTGTAATTAGAATAGTGGCGCGTGGCGAGTGGAAATGCTGCTGTTGGTGATGGTAGTGAAAATAGTATTATTATTAGTAGTAGTAGTAGTAGTAGAGCTACTGGCTGGTTGTATCTTTTGGCTACGCGTGCAGTTCAGCAGTGTTGAACGGAACCGCTTACATGCTAGCGTTACTCTAGCTTCCGCCGTCGCTGCTGCTGCTGCTGTTAAGAAGAAATTCTGCGTCGTCATTGTGGTTCCCGATATGTATTGTGGCGTGATAACACATAGAAACTCGAAAAACTCAACTAACATACACTGCCTGTTTTGTGCGGCGTTTCGGTTAACAACGAGCCGCCCGATGATGGCCAACAACCGTTACGCATAGGCTAACAAGCGTTGCCATTGCAATGTGCCATTCTACACTATTTTGTCGTTCTACATCTTTTTATTATCCTATCTAGTTTTCTCTCTATGCTGAAAGCCGATGAAGAAGAATAACTATACCAGTAGTAGTAGAAGCAGTAGTAGTGCCAAGGGTCAGTAGTACTTGCAGACGCAGTGCGTATCCTTGTTGCTGAAGACACGTAACACTTACTACTACCGCCCGGGAACTGGCGTCCGCTTTAGACAAAGCTGCTCGAGTGCACAAAGCTTCAGTAGGAGAGGTTGGTAGAGTGAACCCGAAGCAAGGCATTGCGACGTTATACCGTATAGGCATGTTGGTACCACAAGGGTGCTATATATATATATATAAGGACGAATGTAACATATCACTGGCGGCCAAGATCGTTTGAATACAAGGTGTCACTCGTGTCTTTCTCTATCGTTGATATGGCCCGTCCACAACAGGTTGTTACGCTGGTTTTTTTTTATTGTGTCTAATATTCACTGGAATAAAAGGTAAGATGCCCGAAGATGGTTCCCATAGCAGGCTCTACATTGGGTTAGGCTGTTGCTTTTGGCTCCGTCAACGCCCGAATTCTGGTAAACGCTCTGGCTATATTGGCACACTCGACCATTTCGAGCCGGGACTGAGGTATTTAATTGCCAAAACATGAACACCGATTCCAAATGAACACCCGGCACGTAGCCAGTCTGTGTTTTGTGCGGGCGATTTTTATGTTATGGGTGTTCAGATGTGCGACATGGTCAAGGCGCTGGCAAGATCAGCATTAGAGCTCGAGAGCGTTAGTGGAGCTTGATTTGGGACAGCTTGAAAGACGGCACCAAAACGAGGAAAGTATGGTTAATCTGACTGATGCTTATCATATCGGAATAGCACGTGCACGTGCATGCGAGGTTAGCATAAGCTTAAACATAAGGCCCGTGCGACATGTTCTCAGCGCCAGTTTGTCATATCGCTCCGCCGGGCTGTTTTTAGTGATGATGGGTTTTCTTCATTCACGTCGTCCTGTAAAGTGCCGCACGTGCGTGTGTGTATAACTCGTCTCCGTCGAGCTCTTCAACAAGTTCCTGCACGTCTCAGGAGTTCGCCATTGCATGGACCGCTGCTACGTCTCTACTTATGTGCGGAACCGTGTAGTTGGCTGTATTTATTGTTGTATTGTGCTCCGTCTAATGGCAGGACACAGCTTGAACGAGCTGTTTGTTGCTCGACCGGTTTGCTTCACAAGGTTCCCTTCTCGCCGTTGACTCAAGTAAGAAACCTCGTACTATAGCGAAGGGATTGTGGGTTTTGCCATCGGTATGGGATTAGCCACCCGTGCTCGGTGCAGCATTATCTATGCAGGCATGGTTTCCGCTTTTGCGCCTATAATTTATATCTGGAACTATATATATATATGTATATATAGATTCCGTTCTTAGGCTTGCCATTGGTTTGCGGCCTTGGTGGAATAGGAGGTCGCGTTCATGGCCTTCTCGAACATAGTTCGCGTTGCCACGACAAATAGATCGTTTCAACACGCCCTATATCAGTCATGTCAGGCGAAAGTTTTGTTGCAGCTAGTCCTCGTGTCGGTCACCATAACCATCTCATCACGCGCTCAATACTTCTCTGCCATAAGTCATTCTCATTTAACTCGCTTAATCATAGTATGGTAGCAGTGATCGTTACCGTTCATCATAATTACACAAATTGACGTATTCATGTGCTGTGCTTAATGTACTCACTCATACAACAAGCCAGTCAGTTAGTCAACCAACCACCGCAAGGTAAGCAAACAACAAAAAGAAAGGACAGCTCAAGGACAGGGCGAGCGCTGTCCAACATAGTGACTCAAAAGCGTTCTATTCAGTTCCGCCGGCACCTAGCCTAGGGATCAATCTCTTGGTCCCGGCCAGCCTCAGCCTATTATTGACTTACGTATAATGCCTACCCACTGCTGCTAATGCTACGCCTGCACAACTGTTAGCCAACTTTTGATCGCGCGCGCAGGGTCAGCTTCATGTCTCCTCTTCGCTCTCCCCGGTCCATGAAGAGCGCGTCACGTCCGTCCGTTCGGGCCGGCCATCTTGCATGCCGCCCCACTGCCGCCGATCACCAGCGACTGTTGCTTTGTTGCGATTTCTGGCCTGGTTCGCTTTCGGCAATCTATCGATCTATCTAATCTCTCGACTCTAATCGAAGGCGTTCGTTGAGCCAACGCACCGCCGACGCTTTTCGATGCCCACAAGCCTCCCTTCCTTAGCACTGGCAGTTCTGTCCGGGCCCGCTTTGCTGGGCGTTCTGGTCGGTGAGCCGGGTGCCTTTGTTTGCTCCGCCGACCAACGATGGGTCGGAGTCGAGCGACTCCGACATCTTGTCGCAGATGATGTCGACGAGCCGCTCGAAGCACTGCTTCACGTTGATGTTCTCCTTGGCGGACGTCTCGAAGAACTCGAGTCCAAGTTGTTCGGCCAGCTGGCGACCCCGCTCCGTGGAAACCACCCGCTCGTCCTCCATATCGCATTTGTTGCCTACGGGGGGCGCAGAGAATTTCAGAATTAACGTACAAACATACATACACATATATAACTACATACCTACATACACATATATAACTACATACCTACATACACATATATAACTACATACCTACATACACACATATAACTACATACCTACATACACATACATAAATACATACATACATAAATACATACATACATGTATACTCGTATACACGAATCAGATCATGTTGAACATCGTAGCATAGCAGGTTTTCTCTTTTTTTTTTTCTGGCACACATGTTAGCACACACAAACGCTTCTGCGTCTGCTGCTTAGATATTACTATTGCATGCGCATGTGTCAGCATGGCAGTGATATACAATAGATAGATGTGCATACGTACCGACGAGCACGACCTGAGCATTGTCCCAGGAGTACGTTTTAATCTGGGTGACCCAGTCCTGGACGCACTTGAACGAGTCCTCGTTGGTCACGTCATACATCAGTATGAAGCCCATCGCGCCCCGGTAGTACGCTGTCGTTATCGTTCTATATCGTTCCTGGCCCGCAGTGTCCTGAAATTGACAGCCGCAGCATCGAGAACACATCGAGAACACACGGAGCAACGGCAGCGTTAGGCAGTGTTGTTACACGAGGCAACGATGTCCCGTCGAAGGCAATCGGGAGTTTTTTGGTTAACAGGCTGGCGGCACGGTGTCATCGGCAGTACATCTATAGAGTGTTAAATCCAGGCAAAGAGTTCTGGCAGGCAGACGATTTTGCCTGGCTAAATAAACGGAAACAAAGGTCGGGTGCACTATACTCAACCGAACAATGCGTGCGTGCGAGCGTGCCACAATTAGCAGTAGCAATGTAGAATCATAGGCCACGTAAGATACATAGATCTGCTGATTACTATTTCTTGGGTGGCGCGCGGTGGAAATATCGCCTTTATACGCTTTCGTGGAAGTTTGTGCCGAGCGGTATCGTCGAGACTGCAACCAGCGACGTCGCAACTCTTGGAAGGGATACATTTTGAGAAGGACTGTGTTGTTTAGTCGACTGCACTATAGTTAGCAATACCGTAGGGTTCTGTCTTTGACTTTTTATGGGTATAGCAATGCCAAGTCAGTTGAACCAGTTTTTGTTTAATTGTTCAAATATCAACTGCATTTAAATCTCGATTCCGTAGCACATAATGGCATGAGCATGTTATATAAAGTAATACTAGCCACGATAATATGAGTTAGGTCTGATGTTTTAATTCGTTCGGGTTTGGTTCCGACACGACGCGTACTGGGAAAACTTGTTTCTTGTGTAGCCTAGCAATTCCAAATAAGAGTAAATACGAATAAATGGCTTTATGCTCATGCTCAGATACGGTTCGAGGGTATTTACGATACTTCTTGAAGGTTCAATCAGACGGTTTTAGTGGCTCGTGCCTCATTACCTCGCTGCCTGCTGGTTGTGCGTTGGGTGAACTTTACGTTTAGAGGGTAACTTAGCATAAATAACTCTTAAACCTTCTCGGAGGCCGAATTTATTTAGCTTATCCAAATTTAGGCTTATCCAAATTTACCGAATTTATCCAGCTTCATAAATTGTCAGCAATAACTTGCGTAAGATAAAAAAAAAGACCGCTGGATAATTCAAGAGCACCTTATACATTCCGATTATAATTTAAAATGTGCATTTTTAGATAGTGCACTTTGGCTATATCACTGAGATCTATCCTGGATTCCTGGTAGTTCTTGTTCACGAGCTGAACAGAATTCAATAACTACGTGGCTGTTATATGTTGGTACATCATCTATGAGTCGTCTCTTTCGTAACGTGTTGTGGGTCTCCACTCATTGGCCCCCGTTGTTGTTGTTGTTTTTGTTGCTCGTTGTTGTTCGAAATGCTCGCATTGCTGTCATTTCAGTCTGTTAGCATTAACGTAATTGGCGTCGCCGTTTCTGCTCCGTGTCGCTATCTATTACGACCAATTAATAAAATTAAGGCGAGCTGCTGAAACTGGCCATATATAAACCATTTGGGAAGATGCAACTTTCTGCCTGCTTTCGGCGTCCGTAGGCGTGGGCTGCTGCACTTGCATACGGGAGGGAGGTTATTTATGGCAATTGTCGTTGGCGTGCGAATCCTAATGGTTCCGCCTCAACGATGCCGACTGTCGTTCGAAATCGCCTCGCTGAAGCAGCCTGGTGACTGGTGTATCTGGACGAGCCCCCCGGTAGTGGCGTGGTGCATTCGCGCTATTCGCCTTGCGACCGGAGGAGACACACCGGAGGTGCACGGGTTCGATCCCCTCCGCTGCACATCTATAATTATGGGGTCTGTCTTTCGAAACAGTGCGAAAGCAACTGGATGTGGCTGACGTTAAATGTTGGCTGAGACTCAGCCCGAACAAAAAACGCTGCTGTCTTCGAACGCCGGGCTCGATCGTTTGCGAGCGACACGGGAAACGTTGCTTTTCGTTGCTTCGAGTGTCCACCAGGCGGGCTGTGTTCTGGCTTGTTGTCGAGCCAGCAAATTTGTCCCCGCATTCTTCTCCTCTTGGGGTGTGATAGTAATTGAAGACTGTTATTTAGCACATCTGTTGTCCGTAGTACCGTTGGCATCATCATCATCGTTATTATTATCATTATCATCATAATGGCTATGCTGGTTCCAGTAGCGACGCCGATTTTGACCCAGTTTTCATGCTCGAATCCGACAGACGCCTCTGTCAGCAGAACTCAGCGAAAGAAGGGACGGCCAATGATACGACACCGAGGCGAGCGGAGTAGGTCGCAGCGTTCGGGCTGACACCAGGGTGACATGAGCGCCAGACATGAGAGTTCAGCACGCGATGGGCCCCCGTAGAAAACGTGGCCGACATTTGTGTGAGTTCAGCACCTCGCGCAGATGTTCTACTCGCTGCCGTTGTTGTTGTTGGTGTTGCTGGGGCCGCTGTTGTTGTTGCGACTGAAGAAACCTTGGCTCGTTTAGTCAGAGGCCAATAATATTCCCGGGTCACTGGGCCACCGAGAGAAGAGCCGCGTCTAAAACATCTCAGACTGTTACCTGTGAGGAGTTCCACCGATTACGAGATCTGCCCGGCTACGGGAGGCAGCAGAGGCATACGAAACTCTACGGTGGCGTCATTCTACCACATACATAGTGTAGGTATGCAGCTTTGCACGCTAGCACGTCCTCTGCGCGTCACCCGCTGACGTCCGCTTGCTACCTAGAGAAACACGAGCGTGAAGGAGTCCAGGAGTACACGAGGAACGTAATCGAAAGAGTACATGGAGAACGAAAAGACCACCAAAGTTCACGACCAAAGGGACCCAGCGCAAGATAGAGGCACGAAAACAGGAACGGATGGCGACGGCCGCCGTCAACACCATCATGCACGCGGCGCGACAGTATCGCCCCCCAACCGACGCAAGGAAACAGGCTGTATGACGTGAGCTGATATTTGACAAACGAGATCATTGAGGCCCGTCGTCAAGGGCTTCGGTGCACCGTTCCCGGTATGTTGGGTCGTTCGCACTCAGCAAACGATTCTCACTGAGCCTGTGAGATCAAGCTCATACGACACACGAAGCGTCGCTTCGCTTAGTTTGTATGCGCGCGTGTCTGTATATGAGCGCGAGAAATGCATGAGTGGTTAGGTTAATATGTTCATTTTTGAGCGATATTGAGACAGTATGCTGCTCTAATCATGTAAACACGTTCAGAGAAGCCATCCAACCAGATTCTATCAGAGACTATATATATATACATATATGTATGTATGTATATATATATATATATATATATATATATATACATATATATATATGCACGCGCTAAACTCAATAACTGCAACACGCCTTAAACGTAACCGACAGCAGTAGTAAGGGATATGTATTGTGCTTACCCAAATTTGCAGCTTTACACGCTTTTCGTGTCTGAAGACCGTCTTCACTTTAAAATCAATGCCGACGGTCGAAACAAAGGCCGACGTGAACGAGTCATCGGCATAGCGGAACAAAAATGAGGTTTTTCCCACTGACGAGTTGCCAATGATGAGAATCTTGAACATATAATCGAAATTCTGGTCCGTGGATGTGTCCTTGGCCATCGCGGTCATTGCGCGTGGTTCCTGCAAGCGAACGGAGAAAAGTGGACAGGCTGTTAGCTAAAGCTGTTATCAAGAGGCGACCGGCAGGGCATAATTTCCCATAATCCCGTTTGCTTCCCCCCCAACCATGTTTCTCTCTTCTTCTTCTTTGCGAGCTTTTCCCTTTCGCATCAGTCCTCGCGTTTTCGCTTATGTTTATCGGTGCGCTCGGTGTACGCTGGAAAACTACTTGTTGTTTCCTGAAAAGACGATGCACTTGTAGTCTGTTGACGAGAACAATATAGATATCGACAATTTTAAACGACTGGTTTGCTTATCGCTCGTACGCGTCGAACGTTTGTAGGATAGCTCTTCTTCTCGCGCATTGTTCCGCTATGTACCTCGATAACTTGTGAAATATAGAAAGTCTGCCAATAAACACTATATATAAGTATGTCTGAGTTGCTAGTCTTTTAGGGTTGAGTGCAGCAATTGGGTTGGAATCCCTAGTTAATATTAATTCAACCATTTCGCCAAACTATTCAAACGTCAGCCCTTCAACTAAAGGCGTCACCTAATAGTCGTGAAAAGCCGGGAACATCTTTCATTTTAGGGGATTCGGCGTTGTTGCATACGGAACCTGGGTAGCCATATCGGACGACTGCCGTCAAGATAAAAACTACGACAATCGACGCAGCCTCCGGATCGGCGCAAGGATTCAGAGCCAACACGTTGAATTCGTAATGTGAGGAATTAGCGTATTCAAAACTTACGTTTACCGTTTGCCGCCGACGAACCGTAAACAGTCGGAATACAATCAAATGACTAAGTCTGTGCAGTCGGGATACAATCAAATGATTAAGTCTGTGACAAATTAATGCGGTTTTTAACCAGGAAGAGCTTGAACTTATTAAAACACTTCCAATACACATGGAATAGACAGGCCATCAAGTTAAGGCAGGGATCGTCTAGATGATATGTGGGTGTGTGTTCGTGAAATGTCATGTGCCAGATGACCGTCCCCGGGTCCCGGTCGCCGTATAGTTCGCGGTTTGCAGAGTTTTGAATACTATACTTGGATAGGAAGCAACGTCCCACGTGTGACGCGCGAGGAAGAAGGAGGAAAAACGAGCACAAACTGTTATCACCTACCTTATCGTTACGCAATATACGCATGTATAGAATATACCTATCATCCATAGTGTACGACATGATAAGAGTCACTGCAATCAAAACTGGCATTTTGCCGGCGCAGTGTGACACGTCAAAACTTGAGTGAAAGCGGCAGCAGCAGCAGCTGCAGCTGTAGAGAAGTAATAGAGATAGCGTTGACGGAATTCGGACTTTTATTACACCGCCTTAGGCCCGCGTACAGCGAGCTTGAATGTAGCGACATTTCTTCGTCTAGCTGCTAGGGGTAATGCTTGCCGTGTTTGGTGGTTGTCGGTAGCCTTACAATTGAGTCTACATACAGGCCCAGTCCGAGTGAGCGTGCAACATAGGCCCGGCAATAGGAATTCGATGAGACAAGTCAAAATATAGCAGACGCGAGCTACGAGCATGCAGGTCATAACTGCATTGAGGCAAATCTAACTTAACCAAAAAAGGCATTAGGCGTTTCGACGAGGTGGAAACTACTAGCCGATAATTACATAGAGCAACAACAATATGACGTTTATTTTCATCTTTGTAAGGTACACTGTAAACGTAGTGTTAGTATAGGCATGCCAGTTTCGTATTAAAATATGTTCATCTACATGTTTTCAGTTCGAGGAGAATCGCCTTTCCGATGTCCTCATAGTACAATAATACAACTATCAGGACCCCCATTAGAGCGAGACTCCCTAACGAAGTCACTTCTGGGCACGACGCTGCGTGGTACATGGCGCAAAAGTAGGTAATTAGGTACACCTTGTACCTATTGTATACGTGGCCTCTTTCGTATTGGCCTACCGTCCGGCCTGTTCGAGTTTAGCTTCCCACTCCGAAATAAAGCATTCGTAAGGTACTCTAGGCGGCATCTTCAACCTTAGTCGGATTGCTTTAGTAGCTCGTGGACACCCTGACATGAGCGCACACAAAGCGGCTTCTTGCTCGGATAGACAAGCATTGCACTCGCTTCATATATGAAATAAAAAAACACCTCTCAAGCTGGTTGAAATTCGCCAGCGTAAAGTGGTTCCATACCCTGTCAAAATCATCAGCCCTGAAACAATCTTAAGCACGAAGAGCCTCACTGCTGAGAAAACAGGCGGCCCTCGGACATTGCCTACTTCCTCGTAAAGAGAGACAAGTGCCGTCCGTGCTGTTTCGTTTATGTGCGCTGTGAATATTGTACCTGTGTAATAAAGAAATAACGAGTCTGACTGGACATATTCAGGAGGGAACTCGAAAAGGACTGCAATCGTCTCATAGCATACCGCAATTTACAAAAAAATGCTCGCTGAAAATCGCGATTAGCGTCTTTGGTTTAGTGATTGCGCCGAAGGCTCCACACGAACTCAGGTTATCTGACCCTATCCGACGAAGGCAAACGGCCAGCTTTTTGAAAAGAGTTATGCATGCTCACCGCACCAGCCTCCGCCGACTGGCTTATTTATAGGCCGAAACGCTTCAACTTGACGAAGACCTAAGATAATGGTGCAATCTGCCGCGAACGGCGGCGTTTGAGTCTTACCTAGCCAGCTGGGATGTTCAATTTGTATGGACAGACGCATCATTCTACGAAATTGAAGATTGCTCCGAAACTGAAACTTGGTCACTAGGATTGCTACTCACGATTTTTCATTCATGACGATCTGCTCAGAGTAGACTTTGACGAAGTTACCGCGGTTGCAGGTGTACACATTGTGGAGGATTGGATATTTACAGATAGACATAAATCTCATACATCTGATTTTCACAAAATCATTTTCATTTTCAAATGTTATTTTTGACAATGCTTGCGAAACATATCAGCTTGTTGAAAAGGTTCCTTCTCACCGTTGAGCTTGATAGTCACAGTCTGTGACTGGAATAATGTTTTACGCCAATAGTTGCGTAGATTTTCGTGGTCATAGACATACCAACCGCACGTAAATAATAATAATAATAATAATAATAATAATATAAATAATTATCATTATAATCATCTTCTTCATCGCTGAAACAGTACGCTTGCTATACTGCGCATAAACACTGCGTACAAAAACGAGGTTTTGTTCGGGCGTGTATAAATATATATATATATATATATATATATATATATATCAGTAAAGGTTTTATTAATACCGTACCAGAATTCAACGTTGGAGAACGGCAATTGTCAGCTAAAGGAATGAGCGATCGATGGAGATATCTAGGAGTCGACTTCGACAGCAATGGCAGAGTTGACTCCACCAAGGATATACTTCTTAATTTACTCAACAGACTCACGATAGCTACTCTTAAACCCCACCAAAACCTCATATTTTTAAAAGACTTTTTCATTCCCGCCTCCTATATAAACTGGTTTCCGGTCCCTGACCATCTCACACACTTTTTAGCGACCTAGACAAAGAGATGAGAAAGTTGTTAAGTCGATATGGCTTAAACTCGGTGCCGAACGCCTACCTCTACACGCACACAGCACACGGCGGTCTGGACATACCCTGCGTCCAAACGTTTATCCCCAGACTCCGCCTCTCCCGTCTAACAGCACTAGAACACTCCACGCATCCTGGGGTCCAATGGATGCTAACCACTGAGCACTTCAAAATAGAACTTGCGAAAACAAGATTTCTCTGCAAGCGCTTGAGAACATCCATTGAGACCGCTACACAAGAGACCGATTACTGGTTTCAACAACTACACAACACGTTCTATGGGGTACATTTAAAAAAAACACACGAAACGCTTTTTGTACATTACTTGATTAAGAGTATACCTATCTGGTAAGGAGTATGTAAACCTACTAAAGCTTAGGATCAACGCACTACCAACGCGTGCCAGAGGACGCCCGGGCTACAACAAACGTTGTAGGCACGGGTGTCATGCGCCTGAGACGTTGGCTCATGTCGCTCAGATCTGCGATACAACATATAAGCACACTATAAAGAGATATGACGACGTCTGTGATCGCGTGGCGCGTTTTCTCCGCGAGAGGGGTCATGAGGTGGCTCGTGAGCGAGTATTTCGTCAACGGGGTACACTGGGTTTAGCGCCCGACCTCGTAATAACAACACCTACCGAAGTCTGAGTTTTAGATGCCGAGGTTTGCGGCCCGAACAGGGACCTGGCAAGTGCGCGGCAGGACAACATCACCAAATATGACGTCGAGTTCCTAAGAGCGGCGTTCCCCGACCCGCAAAATCTTTGCAGATTCGGATCCATCGCTATCTCTATGAGTGGTGTATGGGACTCCGAATCTGCGAGTACGCTCTTGAGGCTCGGCGTCACGAAGAGGAATCTTATGGATCTTACCGTTTTAGCGTTGCAACGGACTTTGAGGATATACCGCTCGCACCGAGTCCATAAGAGCGGGTGCTGCCAACAAGGAAGAACATGGACAGCTGGATCTTAACTTCACGTCACACTCTTTTACCACCAATTTTATTTAGGCGAGCACTGCCGACTGTGCAAACGTATAGTAAATGATTAATAAATCATCACAATATGTATATATATATATATATATATAACAAAATTATGACTATGCTTCACTGTTGCTACGTCGCCTGTATAGAATGAGGAGTAATTGTTCCGGCGGTCGAGCTCGCTCGATGTGCTTAGAACCTGCCTCGGTTGAGCCACACAACTGAAGCGGTTCGATAATTCGATTATCTTGAACGCGCTGCATTGGTTTTAATGAGTTCACTGGCTTGCCGCTGCGGCTTCGGCGGCAGCAGCGGTTTATCCGTCTCCTCGTCTCCTCTGGCATCGGTCCTCCTCGGGGGACTTCTAAAGGACGGCGCCGCTGAGCGTTAATAGCTTCGCATTAGACGTGTGTCTTGCTGATAAACAAACACTGTCTAACCGTTTAGCGCAGTTCGCGCTTGCAGGCCCCCCTCCCCTTTACTTGCCACCAGCCTGCCTGCTTATGTTGTATCAAAGCTTCGAAAGACGAAGTTTCTCAAGACCGCCACACTTGGTCATCTGCTGCATGCCAAAATCTAGTAGGCCATATATATATATATATATATATTTCTTTATGGAGCGGTCTTCTCCGGACGGCAAATTCATTCAAATTCAGTAATTCCTCATTGACCTTAAAATGTCCATAATTACACCTTTTCAATAATTGTAGCAATTAAGGGCATTTTGCAGAAAAGACACATATGCGGGGTGCCTGAAATTTTTTTTGATGATCGTTTGGGAAATTGTAGAGTTCGTAACGATAAATATTTTTCGAATTAATTTTTTCCAACGCATTGGCGAACATGAGAAGTCTTGTTTCGGAGTAAGAGTGATATTACTAAAATCCGTGACACTGGTGACATTGTCTGATATGGGAGTCTAGACTGAGCAATTGCGAGACAACCAGTCCTCATAAACAGAAACTAAGATCACCGCCGTGTTCGGGAGAAAATATCTTTCTCTGAAGAATGTATAACGCCGACCAGAAGATGCGACATTGTCGTTTAAAAGAGAACTCGCAAAAATGAAGCTAAAAGAGCTTAATTTTTGCCTTCACGCCTAATACCACGCATTAGCCTTCACGCCCAATACCTCAAAATCATAACCCTACGACCATTTACCATGATAATTCTGGAATCGAATCTATGGCAATGCGAGCCGTGATTGTGAAGTAATTGACATTTTTCGGTGGGCATGCAGATATTAAGTGCATGCATAAATTACTTACTCTAACAGACGCTATACAATTTATTTTACAGTAGCTGCTCGACCATACATCCGCGAACCATTTTGCAGAATTGGTCGAGCTCATTTCGCTCACTCTACTGCTCCTCCACTCTCTCGGAGACCATATCGATGTGATATTGTGACGGAGCAATCCACAATACAATACCGGATTAACCACCTACTGTAATGTTGATACAGGACGGCGCCAGTAAGATGACACGACAGCCGACAGAACGCTTTGGGGAACATGCACTCCAATGACCAAGGAATTGTTCCGAAACAGCCACAACATCGACACCATCATAAACAACCCTGACATGAGGCTGCTCAGTCACATTCTGACGACATGAAGGCACGTGTACTACCGCCGACCTGTCGCTCCATAGCCACAACGTCGCCACCCAGCCATTTATGCATGCACCCAATCTCGACATGCCCGCTGAACAAAATCTTAACTACTCCGTAATCACGGCTTGCATTGCTACAGATTTGTAGTAAAATAATCGCCATGAAATGGCATTTGCCTGAATGTGTTAGTTTTGAGCGTTTTGAATGTTCGTAGGGCTATGCTTTTGAAGTATTTAGCGTGAAGGCTAATTGACGAATTTCATGTTTGCGAATTCTCTTCTAAACAACGCGGTTGCATCTTCTGACCGGCGTTATCTGTTCTTTAGAAGAAGCTGATGTTTTATAGGAAGTAGATTTTTAACATACGAACGCGAGGATGTGCTTGGTTTCTGTATAGGAAATGGTTTTCAATTGCACAGTTTGTACTCCTGTGCAGGGGAACAACACAAGTGTCACGGATTTTAGTAATATAAATCTCACTCCGAAATAAAACTTCTCAGAGATCATGTTCCACTGGAAAAACGAGCTCTACAGTTTTCTATATCGATCTTCAAAAATATCCGAACACCCTATATATTATATATATATATATATATATATATATCGTGCCTCGCGGTTAAGCGGCTTATAATGAGGGTTTCTCATTCTCATAAAGTGACGGTAGCTGAAGTCGTCCCTGTTCGCTATCTGTGGGCTGGGCGCTCGTGAAACCCCCGTCCCCTAGTTTGCTTGCTTTATTTCCTTGTTGTTGCTGAAGGATCTGGTGGATTTTTGCTGTGGCAGCGGTTGCGGCTTGGAGCCGGCTTTCTAACCCTGCCTGTTTGCCTGCATGTCTGTTTTAACCCACGCCCGCGTGCCGGCCGACCGACCTACCTCATCTCCCCACCCGCTCATCTGGCGGAACCCGAACCCCTCTAAGTGCTGTGCGGCGGGAAGCGGCGGGTTGGCGTACGTTGGGGCACGCAGCCACTCACATCTGTTCAATAATTTACCTTTCTACTCTGCTACTACAACAATTGCTGCTGCTACGATTCCTCCTGCTGCGACTGCTGCTGCTGCCGTCTGTGCGACTGGGTGGGGCCGCTATTATTCTACCCTCCAGCCCCCTCCCCCCACCGTACACCCCATACTGGCTGGGGGTATACGTTGCTCAGGCTATTCCCGTGCTCCCCGCAGTTAACGGAAGTCACCATCCTCTCTTAGTCCTCTTGCTCCGCCAGTTTTTCTCCTCTGTCCCATCGGCTTGAGTTAGCCGCTGGCGATAATTGCTGTCTCGATGCGCGCACGGATGCACGGCCCGGACAAATGAGCGACAAGAAGACTCATTCCGGGGTCGTTGCCGAACGTAGGTATTTGTCTCTCGTTTGGTTTCGTTCGTGTAATGGGGGCAAGTGTGCCGCAAAACCACCGTGCACCGGTGGACGGGGTGGCCCGCGCGTCAGCCTTAGGCCTAGTTATATGTAGTTAAGCCTTCTGCTTACTTCGATGGCCGCACGCCTAATCCTCGTGCTCGTCGTCATCGTTGCTGTTGTTGTTGTTGTTGCTGTTGTTGCTGTTGCTGTTGCTGTTGTTGTTGTTGTTGTTGTTGTTGTTGCTGTTGTTGTTGTTGTTGCTGTTGCTATTGTTGTTGTCGTGACTGATTATGGTTTACTATGTACGTACAATGCCGTCGTATAATGCTGTTAACCTTGCGAGTGGCAAGGGTAAAAAAGACTAACTAATATAGAAGGCTGCAACAGTGGTACAGTTAAAACAGTGCTGTGGTGCAGCGGTCAGGCTGAGAAGACCGGCAAAACTGCCGAGCCTCGGGTCTACATGTCAGATCTTCGACGTACGTACATGTACAGCAGAAACACGAAGCTTCTTTCCATCGCTGCATTGCTTTTCATTTAAATTTATTCATTCAAATTATATATATATATATATATATATATAGAGAGAGAGAGAGAAAGTAGAGAGAGAGAGAGAGAGAGAGAGAGAGCGAGGCACGCATATGTTAGCATAAGTATACGCATACGTTTTGATGAACAACTGAATGGACTAACAAAACCCTCGTTCCCTGTATTCTAGCATACATATTCTAGCAGCAGCCGTGCTGCCGTGTACGTCGACTCCCCCCCCTCGCTTAAATCGATATTCCTCGTGTATTACTTCCCTGTTCTCTAAAAATCCACCTAGCATATTTGCTATTATTCCCAAAAATCACGTGTAGCCATTGCCCTTTATTGCGATGCTGTCCTGCGATGCGTTTGACTCGGTTTCAATTTCCTTAGCTTTGGGGCTTTTTCCTTTAGGCGAGGCAGATCACTACGCATTTGTCCTGCTTTAAGAACTTAGAATGGTTCCTGACCGCAAACACTCATTAAATAAGACTTGCAACTTAAGCCAGCTCGCAGCAAGTATTAGCACATTCATTGTTAAACTTCTTGCTTAAGTCATTCCCATGCGGCGCTTCTCAGGTAGATGGTAAATCTTCGATTGAAATATTCCGTGTTGCCCACTCTCTAGCCTCATCTGTTTTTGGCCCACTGACCCTCATAACTATTTTTTTTTCTTTCAGGATGATGTTCTTCCACGACAATAACCCTTGATGTACGCGGCAGCGTTTACATGCAGGACACGACAACATCTTGAACATATGTTTCTCTGCCTGAGCTGTTTGGATGGATGGATTTATTAGACGCTTGCCATGCATACACAAATACACATGTCACCCCTCCATATCAGAGCGCTTGGAGCGATAGCATAAGCGAACATCTTGAGAAATCTGGGTCTATTACGGCCGTAAATTTCCAGCGGTATGATTTATCATCTATCCTCAATAAGCATCTCTTAGAGAAAGCTCGACAAACAACAGGACTCGAACCGGCAACAGCCCGGTAGACGACCATGAGTAGCGTATTTGCCCCCCTCGATTACCAGCTGCTACTGGTGGCAACTCCTTACGTAGTGTTTTTCCTTCTCCTTGTTTATTGCCCTTTTAATCATGCTATAGTTACCACTGCCTTAGTAAACAGGCTTAAAGATTGAAGACATAAGGCGTGCCGGAAATTGGCAACACTTTATCAGAATCTTCTAAGGGTATTTCAACGCCTAGTTGTAACCCACTGGCTACCCTTTGCTCGACGACCTTTGCTTGCCCGACGACATATCCATCCTCATTGGCAATTTTCCTCAATCTCGCCGATTTTTTTAGAAGTAACTTGTCGGAAACTCAATATCCTCTCCGTATGCACCCGTGATAGACAGGTCTATTAAAGTCTATTACTGGGGGTCTTTTACAACCAAATTCTACCAGAGAATCTATCAACGCCTTCGTTTTGCCTCGTTCCGCTCACCTTCCAGCCCTGCAATAAAAACTGTATGCCAATATCAACGGAGCCTTCCTCAGTACTGCTCTTATCCCTAGCGCAATTCAGATCAGTCACAATTCCCGCCGAATGTACACCAATGAGGAAATAGATACACCTCCACTAAGTCTCCCCCAACATTTACGTGTCCTAAGCAGACAGTCCGTTTGAATGGCTTAAAGGCCTAAGTCTCCGCCAATATAAAAATAGCAACCCCACCTTAAGCGGCTTTTCTAACAGACCTACAAAGCTATGCCTATCACGATTCCATAATACAGCTTTAACTTCCCTCACCCGTTCTGCCTGTCTACCGTTTCCTACTGCACGCACAACAGTCTCGGTGCTCTTAATCCACCCCTCAAAGTACCTGCATTCATGCAAAACAGTTTTTGTCTTGACTGTGATTGGAAGACGTATAATATGTGCATCGATATTCCAATAAGACGTATAGTACGTAACCAAGTCAACTTGACTTGACTGCGGCCAAGTCGTGTTGACTTTATGGCGTTCACTGTGTAAGGTATCCGTCCCAATACAGCATCGATCATACTTTTTCCAATACTCTCAAGAAATACTGCTGTGTCTGCTGAATTAGGTGGTATGTTATGTCGTTGAGGTTTACGTGCACGTTTATCATGGCCCCGTTTTTGCTACCGAAGACCACCAAGTACGCCTTGAAGAAGAGCGCTAACGTTTTAGCGCCGTATGCACCCGCGGCCCACACTCAAAATAGACGTGGACCACGAGTGTCCGGAGCAGCACTAATTGGTCATCTAAGTGTTGCTTCTCAATAATGTTCATTGGGGATTTCTTTAAGACTCCACGCGATTTAGTCCATGCGGACACAAAACGTCGCCTCATACGTCGTCTCAGAATACGAGCAGCATCGAGCCTACGCGTGGCAATCTTTTCTCTGATGTTCGGTGGTGAACAGACACGTCTGCATCTTTGTTTACAAAGGTTGCAATTTGTTAAATGCTTGCAAAGTGATCCTTTCAGTAGATGTTGTAACATATTAAGATATTGTATTAACTCCAGACTCACGCGAGCTGCCTCGGAAGCTCCAAAGGATTTAAACTCAGGCAATATTATAGCATCCGGTATCATATATATTATATTTTAACTCGGTAATTGATCTTCAGTGCACTATGGCCAGTTGATAATATAACGGCTTTTTGTTTTGCAACGATCGGATCACGAGTTCATGTGCAGGAACGAGTGAGAGGAGCGGAGACAGTAGCTCGGCGTTGAGCAGCCCACATATGTTTTCTTTGGATGCCGCACTATTCAGATTTAAGGTGGAACCAATAGCTACTTACGGGACACAAACTCATATGGACAAAACTGGAATAAATACTACCACAGGGAGTCAACATATTTATGTTTAAAAGATTCCTGTGACTGTTCAAATACCTGCACACACCAAACCGTATATTATTGGAGGCTGGTTCGAATCGAAGACCGCCTCTTCTCGATTTTGATGGTTCCTAGTTTAGGTGAGGTGAATGTCGGTATAGACGATAATCGGCCATGGCCAAGGACCATAGGTAGAAAATACCGGGGAGATCCTAGTAACAGATGCACACAATAAAAACAAGGTTTACTCTTTTGCCGTTCCTTTTTTGTAAGCAATTCATCGTTTCCTTTCGCAGTCATTGCAAAGAACGACTCAACGAAGCACTGACAAGCCATTTTCGCCATTTCAACACCTTCCAACCTCCCTGCGCTGTGCGTCTGTACGCCTCCAACGTTGTGAATGCCTTACCATTCGTGCGTTATGTTTGTACGTCGATACGTTGATACGTTGTTCCGGTTGAATTGTCTTCCCAAGCATTCGCTTCGTCAAGTAACCCTCGTTGGGTTGGGCTGTTGTTAGGGTACTATTTCTGTTACTACTAGTACGCCTGTTGCTATGACTACGACAGTTGAGACGGTTATATTTACTCTCGCGGTTACTGTTCGTGTTATTGTAAATACTATTTCTACTAGTCGCATTGATGTTTCCAGTGTTGTTGCTACTATTGTCGTTGGTGTTGTTGTTGTTGATGATGATTATGATGATCACACTGTTGCTGCGTCGATTTGCTTTGGCGACACAGAATGTATCGCCCTTCTTCTTCTTGTTCCCTTTCTCATGTCGTTTTCTTGTTTCTTTGTTTACCTCCGTTTCTTGGCTACAGGCTTACGACGTCCTGTCTCGTGTCTCTGTCTCAAATCGGTCTCGACGTTTGTGCTGAAGCGCGGCCGCCTTTGTCGCTGCTGCTGCTGCAAGACTGCGCAGAGTGTTGTCTGTAGGCGGATCTAATCCACAATCCAATTTTCTTCTTCCTTCTTCTTGTTGTAGTTTCCGGACGTCTAGCTTACTTCACGTCATCCTAGACCTAGTCTAGCCTGGTCTAGCATCGCTCCAAGTCGTCCTACCCCCATGCCCTTACATGTTCATCCCGAGAATTCCTCTCGGGTTCTGTCGAGCGCCCTGCAGCGTTACCTGCAGGACAAAGCTAAGACCACACAACAATAGAAGATGGCCAAAGGCAGTCCGTAATCGCTTGGCGGTTACTGGGCAACGCTATTGAAATGCAATGTTGTTACCGGCGGCGCCGGCGACGACGACGACAACGATGACATGAAGACGGGCCCCGCCAGATGGGGCTGTTGCCTGCTGCACTTCAGGAGACCAACCTCAGATATCTTCCTATCCGTATCGTCGGTTGAGAATCGTATGTATACACTTGGCCGCACCACATTATGATCTGTTCCTTTCCTGGATGTACTTCGGGGCTGGCACTTCGTCGAAGGACAGTCTTGGCTGTCCCCTAGGCAAAGCCGATTTCGTCACCGCCGAGTGTACGCAGCTTCCACCTGCACTGCACTCTGCAGAGTCGGTGAGGAAAAAAGAGCGTGGAGGGAATGCAAATCGTGCTTTTAGTTTTTACTTCGACGTTTTTCCCGCCATCGTTTTGGCTGAACCGAAATTATCTCTCTATATTGCAAGGACTGGAGACGAACGAACGCAATCGGTGGCTTTTATTCTGCACCGATGCTTGGGTGCGTAGACGTAACATTGTAGTTTTGCGTCTCACACATTGTAGGTACTCTCACACCAAATTTAAGCCTTGATGCTTACACGGATCAAGGTTTTATTACAATCGGGCCCAGCCGCTCCGGCATAACTCGGCGTAATGCGCCATGCTAATGACCGCGCAGATTCTCAGCAACGTGGTGTTGAATAATTTGTATAGCCGTGTCACACTGTATTATTTATTGTTATCTTGACATTATATATATATATATATATTCGGAGGGTCCTAGCATCATATCAAGACGTGGGTTTGTTCAATGAATTGAGTTTCATAGCTTGTACGTTAGACAAGGAGAATACCGACGGGACGAGTCAAGTTCGGAATTCTTTTGTTTCACAACAGCAAAAACGTTGCTGGGGATTCAGCGGTACCTTACCTAGGAGCCAGATATTCTGTTGTCAGAAAGTCCATTTATGCAGCCTAAAGAGACGAGTAGATTCACAGCGAACAACAAAACGAGTCTAAGTGTTGGTTGCATAATTTACTTAGTAACGTCGCAATTATCTGCTCGTCGTCCGCGAGGGTAGGTTATTCACCCATAGAATCAAGTTGGTCGCGTACATTTTGGGTCGAATGGCGCCACCTCTCAGCCCGTCCTTATCGACCGTAGCAGAAAACAAGCGTCATCTATGTCGCTTGGCAGTTAGCGCGCACCTGATCATGTGGCTCTGAGATAGGCTGGACGTGAATAGCATGAAGATGAACACCAGCGCCTTAACTCAAAGCTCGTTAAGTTCCATCTTTGATTCTTAAACCGTTCCTCAGCGCCAATGTAACTTCGTTTAGGTTGGGATGCCTTTTCGGACACGCAAAAGACCCTTATCCTGTTTTTAGGTCAAATCTGGCTCTAACGCATAGGTTATCGTTACTGTACCGATATAACTCTAGCCACGTAGTGTCATGATCGCGGATAGCGGCACTCGGGCAGGCTATCAAAAGAGAGTGATACTTACACTCCCGCCGCCCGCGATTTAATACGCGCGGACATACGGAAGTGCCCGCCAGCCCGAATTGACAGGCCGGCGGACCCGCCACCTTTCCCCCTATTGAGGTCCCGAATGGAGGTACCACACTACTACACCGTACCGGTTAGACGCGATGACCTCGCGAAGGCAGTGACAGGCTCGATTCTGTAGCCTTCTAACTTAAGCAGACATAGTACTTACTCTTAGTACAACAACAACAACTACTACTAATCCATAATAGTTTTCACTTTAAATGAGTAGCAACTAGAAGTCAAAAAGGAAGAAAGTCACGATAAATAGTAGCTCTCCTGACTCGACAAGTGATCAAACCGCGGCAACCAGGCCGTACCAGTCAGCAGGGAAGGTCAGCCAATAAAGAACTCGCAAGCATCCAGCTCATTCAGGAGGGCTCGCGTGTTTCGTTCCGCGGCGAGCGCCTCGACCACACGTGCCGAATTGGCTATACCGCTCGCCCACCCCGTAGTCTATATGTAGATGGGCATGCTGCCGGCAAAAAGCAACACCTTCGGTAGGTACAACGTGTGCGAACTATTATTATATGCCTCTACAAGCTCCTGCAAGGAGGTTCCAAAAGGAGAGATTTTGCATGCCTGACACATAGGAGTGGAGTGTGCACTTCTACCTCTCTCTCTTATCTTCGTCTCGACGTACAATACCTAAGTAAAGTTTTCGGGCTGACCCTCAGCCAAGATTTGCCGTCCACGGAACTGTTTTTCACATAGCTTCATAGACGGACGCCTATAAATACAAATGTGGGGCAACGGTGGGGCTCGAAACCGCGCAACTGTCTAGTGTCTCCTCCGGTTGCGAGACGCAGACTTAAGCAACCACGCCACCCGCCTCAACGACGTACAATTCCTGCTACGTCTATACGACGATTTGTCAACGAGAGATGTGACTAGGACAGAGGACCCGCCGCGGTTGACGGCGTGGTGGACGGCGCGTTTGGCGTGACGTGCTGTTATTTCGACACCCCCCAACGCAAACAACGCCTCACTACACGTGCGTACGTTGCCGTATCAATTTACCTACTTAACGGTCGTCCACATCTCTGTGTTTATCTCTCGAATCGCCGCTATTCGACTGTCTGTACGGCAGTATCCCAGATACCAAACAGAAGTGTGGGAAAAAAGCAACACAAAGAGTCGAGTCAATAGAGAGGCAGGATAGCAGTGCAAGTCAGGTTCACTGGGCATAAGCAAGACAGAGCAGGACACGCAAGGCGTATTGAGTACACCTTCGACATGCATCGCACGCATGCTGCAGACTCCAGCGCCAATCAAGAGATTGACTCCGGGGCATAGGGAAGGCAGTGGAGCTGTGTCCTGGCGAGGGCGCAAGAGAAGACGGGCGGGTGATAAAATGCGACTATAAGGAACAACGCAGAGGAGACAAAAGGACTTCCAGACAGTAAACTTGCAGTTTTAGGATGCTGTTGTTGTTGTTGTTGCTGTTGTTGTTGTTCTGATTATTGTTGTTGTAATTCTGTTGTTTTAGTAGGTAGTGTGACTACTAGGATTGTTGGCATTATATGTATACCCGTAGTCAGTGTAATGGACTGTGTAATTGTAACGATCTGAGCTCCACCGGTCGTCAGAACGTTGGCAGAACAATGAAACAGCGTGTAGGTATCGAATATTCGACATGCTTCTCGGAGAGGATACAGGCAAATAAACAGGTAGTGGGGGGGGACGGGGGGGGGGGGGCAGAGAGCTGAGACCTCCGTCGGCGTACCCTCCCACGCGCCGCTTCCGCCGGGCTCTAGTTGGTAAACACCAACTCTGCCCTTCATTGATGATAGGCGGCCGTCGCCGTCGATGATGCTGGTGATGACGATGACGACAACGACGACAACAACAATACCATCATTACAATGCTACTTCCACATGAGAGTGCATACGATAAGGAAACGTTGTTACGACCGTTGTTACGACCCATGAAAATAATAAAACCTATGTATTCTATTCGATTCTATTCTGGTGGCGATGTGGGCAACCGGTCGGGCACGTTGCGCCTTTCGCACCCCGCCCTCGTTCGCTCACGCACACACGTCTCAGTGTGCCATATTCGTATGTATTCGAAGCGTGCTTGGCAAGCTACTTGTGGGGTAGGCGGGGCTGGACTCTGGACTACTGGAAATGGATCGTCGGCTTTGTTTGACCCACTAACTGGCGGCGTCTCAGGCGGTCCCACAACTGCCCCTTGACCTAACTCGTGTCAATTGTAATAGTAATGTGTACCTATTAGATAAGCAAGGCGTAACAGACCACTACCCCGTCCTGCTCTGGGAAATCCCTATCATCGATCATCACGGTTCGATTTAGGCAGATGGTTTGCCTATTATTATTATTATTGACAGGAGATCTGCTTAGGAGACGAAAGAAAGACAGACACGAGGCTTATATGTAGTTAGGCTCTCCCCGGCTGAGTTTATCTAAGACGACTATCTATTAGACAAGCGTTCGATTGTTAGTAGATTAGCTTGAGAACTTTTAGCATCAACTGAGAAACACCGTCAAATCGCACGCAATCGGATACGGGCACGTGCGACGTAGCACAGAACACTTTACTCTCTTTGCCTGGTATTGGCACACGCACTTTAGACGTTTTAGATAGACTTTAGAGATGCTGCACAGAAGCACACACGCAGTCACGCAAGTTGCACGCACTAATAGCATATTCACAGCCGGTGAATGACTTTCCACGCTTGTCTCTCCAGCTAATGACTTTCCAGGCTTGTCTTCGTATCGGCTTGAAACAGTTGGTCTACCCAGTCCTGCATATTGTCGACGACGTATGCTTACTTAGTAAGCAGCTTAGTTCAAGTATTCGACAGCTCTCTATTACCTGCCTATTCTGCGTTCAACCTCACCAATGACACCGTGGCATCAATGTCGTCAATGCCACTGCGGCGAGAGCAACGAGAGAGCCACAAAGTTACCTGCAGGTCAACTTTAGACATGCGTTGCTTTCTATATGAAACGCGTCATTTGCATTTTATTCGGGGTTTTGATCATCCCCCTTCTTCATCGCCTTGTATTCTGCGTCCACTCGGCCAATCAGTACGTCATGAAATAGCTTTTCAAGTAAGTCGTCAAGCTGCTTCATTTTCAACGAGCTACTTTAGCTCTGTATCCGACACCTGTCACATAATGCTCTCGACTAATGACAAACCACTGCGCCGTCTCCTCCCTCTGTAAATCTATAATTTTAATAATGCAATGCCATCGGTTTGTTTCTAAAGCAGATGAGTAGCCCTGATATCTGAACGTAGCAGCGCCCCTCTATCAAGCCCGGAGGAGGCGAGTAATGAGCATATAATGAGCCGACGACCAGGCAACGGCATCTCAGAGTACGTAACACGTTACTGTTATGTTGCTGTGTCAGCCGTCAACTGATGAGAAGCTAGGTGACCAATATATTGGTGAGGGTCCTCTAAGGCGCATACGCCTAAATCCGCAGCGCAGGGATTTCAGTCAGAGCCAAGAGGAGCTTTTTTGGCTATACATATTAGACTATAATTTTTGGACGTACATCAAACAATGAGCGATATTGATTTTTCTGTTGACGTTACAAGCCGTTAGGGCAATACTGGGTACCGTTGTCTAACCACCAGCTCAGGCGCGAGGTTCAAGTCGCGGCCCCATACCCAGCAGACCGCCATAAATAATTTATGTGCATCACCTCAGATTTAAGGAGGCATATTTTATGAAGCCAGATAGCCAGCTATTATGTATGCAGCTCAGATAGATACGAGCGATAACAACAGTAACATTGTATTGTGTCTGTTGTTACAGCTGCTTGTTTTGCTAAAAACCTAACAGGTAACGTAAGTTTCGTTGTTATACCATACGATATAAGAGCTTCTTAATTTGAACAGTGGTTATGAAATGCTGTGATGAGACCCTCTTGCAAAGCGAGGAACATTCAGAGGCATAACGGGCAAGCCTAAGAAAAGACGAATAAAAGCGTTTTAAACGTTGACGTTGAACGTTTAGGAACGTTATTTCCTACCCTAGTAGAAAGGCCAATTGGTGCACAACGATTATTAATGCTACTAGTGTTGTCATTAAGCTTTAGTACAGGTTGCATCACGAAGGAATTCGACGTAGACATCAACTTGCCGCTCGTTATATGCCTTAACGCATGTGGCGTTTCTGCGGACGTGGCGTCCCCTCACTGAACCTCCAGTCGCCGTTGAGGCAGGAAAAAGGCTGGACACCGCGTGTTTGACCAGACACAACACAGGTAGACCGCTAGAAGTAGATAAAAGTCGGCGTGATTTACATGGCAACATAGCAACAATGACGTGGGGCCAGACTAAGCTCCGACACGCGTGACGGCATCCGGCAACCGTGAACTGCCGCAGTCTGCCGCGTGCTTAAGCCCAAGGGCAGCGCTTTTTTTATACGTACGGAAAGCCCAAATACAAGTATATATATATATATGCACGTTCAACTGAAAAGGTACGAAACGTCGTAATAACCAGACCAGTTGAAGTTTTATTATGCCGCTTTAGGATAACGTGTGAAACACTTAGGGAGGCGAATGAAGTGCACCGCATGGAGGTGTGCGTAAGCAAGGGCGCCTGGGTATGACGAAGGCGGGAAGCAGGTAGTTGCGTGTCCCGTCCAGTGACGCGGCACTGCGTGTGAAGACATCATGGCGTTCCCATTGCAAAATTCGACGACTGAAGAGCAGCTCAGGTGTTATCAGATTTCTGACTGTGGAAGTTGTTCAACAGGCCGATGTTCATGGCCGGATGGTGGCCGTATACGGAGGAGACTGTGTGTCCATTCAAGTCAGTGAGAAAGTGGAGCGCCCATTTTCGAGATCCGGGACCACGCCACGCAAACACTGTAATGACGGCCATACTCATCAACAAGGTGAGCGACCTGGTGAGAAGTGATCGGCGTGCCATATTGCGAATGATGGTGGGGACCAGCGTTGAGACAGTGTGGACAATTGTGTATGACAGGTTGAGTTGGGTTATCGGAAGGTGTGCATGTGCGCAGTGGTGGTTCCAGACGAGCTCAGCGAACCGCAACGGAAACTGTTTATGGGGCTAGCACTGCAACAATTGTTCCGGTATCATGAAGACCCCGCTCTTCGGAGCGGGTCGTCACCGGTGACGAGAGTTGATGCCATCACTTCGAGCCAGAAGCAAAGCGGGATGGCTTGCAATTGGAAGGATGCGCCATTATCTCCATCTACAAAATCAAAGCTTAGCAGGAAAGGCCATGCTCACCGTTTTTTTCGACGTCTAAGGTTTGATCCCCATCCTGTAGTTCCTTGAGCATAGAAAAGTATAAACATTAACGTACCCTACGTAACTCAATCAAGAAAAAACTATCTGGGCTGCTCACGGAAGGAGTGATACCGCTCCACGACGACGCGTGTCCACGCGTCTCCAGGGTCGCATAAAATGTACTGGCCAAGTTTAAATGAGAACTGCCTGAGCATTTGCCCTACAGCCGGAACATGTCGCCCTCCGACTCTATAAGTTTGGTCCGCTAAAAAAAGCCTCAAAAGTTGTTTCAACTCAGACGACCAACTGAAGAACACAGTGGAGAACTGGCTCCTGTCACAGCCGTTCGGGGAAAAGTGGCCTATTGGGAGCTGTGCTCAGGCCTCCGGTACTATTTTTGAATAATAACTTAAATTGCACCCGCAGTGTCGTTTCGTGCCCTTTTATTTGAACATCCATCAATGTAAACGTACCCAGTGTCCGTCTTCCACCGCTCCACAAGACTCGTTCCGGTTAAAATCTGCAAGCTAGTTTTTTTACTACTACTTCTACCTACCAGGGCTGCTACCGGCTGGTCCTCCGCGAAGTGTTTGCCAATATTTCTTCAACCACACAGGCATGTTTGAGGGTGTTCAGGGAACATTTCTAAAAAGAATTTGTAGAAAATGTGATATCCAGTCATATATATATATATATATATATTTCCGGTCATAGATTTGTCGGTGACAAAACCACGCTTTATGCAGACGGGGTGTGGATACACCCCCTCCCCCCGGAGTGGGATAGCGGTAAACTGGCATTTTCACGCACATATTTCTTTACCAACTTCTCTATTTGTAAACATACGCGCGACATTGCTATTATTCTAACCAGCATTTCAAAGATGCACCTTGGCCACCGCCGCTCGTTTACGGAGAAGTTGAAGCTGGAAAAGTAGAGGTATCATCTTGCCATGAGCCTCCCTGGCACTTAATCTAGACAAGCTCATCTTGCATTCGATTACTTCGCAGCTCACCATTTTACTAGGTATGCCATCTTTCAGATGTTGCATAGTGACCCGTCGTTGGCTTGCTGACCAGAGACCCTGATATCACGATAATTGCATTAGAATGAAAACAGTTTTACATGTTGCGATATCTAGGGGTTCCCCAACAGTCCTTGTCACAGCATGGCCGCTGACTCTCAGCGGTATGATTTATCATCTATTGTCAATGAGCATCGCTCAAAGAAAATTTGATCAACAACAGGAATCGAATTTTTATTGAGGAATGCTCAGCTGGTGCACCCCTGCTATCACTTTTCGGAAAATCCTCGAAAATTTCGAATCTATTAAAACTCCAACAGCTTTGCGGATCCAGTTTCTCTGCTCGAGCGCGTCGGTGCTTCGCCTCCAGAAAGCCTTTTACTCATACAGATGGCTAAGATATGGGCTGTTCCCGCATCTCGAGTGGGACCGGCGTTCCCAAACCTTATTTGAGAACACTAGCGTCGCGGATAGCCTGACCGCGGCCAAACTCCTAACAGACGACGTAGGCGTTAAATGTGCACGCAGCGTTGCTAACACGATAGCGTGTTGACGACACGTCTGAGTATTGTTATGCCGCCCACGCACGCGGTCGGTCGCAGGTTTAAGTATTGTTATACCGTTCACGCATGTGCGTTGTCGGCTACCGCCAGTTGCCGGGCCGAGTACAAGGGGTGATTACTATTTTAAGAGCCCTTGTCCTCTTTGACGCTTGGCGGTAAAGTGTCCTCAGGCTATCTCTTAGCCGCGCGAGTCTTCAGTGACCGGAGCGTCCGACGGTGTGGTGAGTAAGTTGAAGGACTGGCACAGCAAGAATACGTTAAGAAGAATTGAATAGCAGTAGAGGTATATATATATTTATATATATATGTATATATATATATATATATATATATATATTTACATACCTTTACTACGGCAGTATTAATATATATATATATATATATATATATATATATATATAGATGTTGTCGAGTAGCATTGTGCGGCTTGACCGCCTTCAGTCTCCAGCGGAACGTAAACAAATAAGTAGGAATGTGGTGTGTAAACCCTTACAAGTCAACCGTCTTCCTTGTACGTGTCCGTTGGCAACAATTAGTATCGCGCTTTTCCCTGAGTTAAATGTTGGATACAAATCGGAGGCATAAGCGAATAGATGAAGCTGTACACGTTTTCAGTTTGGATAGGTTTGTTGTGGTAATGGAAATATAGTTAAAACGCAAGACGGTTTCGGCACAGTTCGTAAGTCGTTTAAACGGGACTGTTACGACTGTGGTAATTTACTTACAAGCGCGTAGTTTGGGGAGAAAAGTAACTGATCTTCCCTTCTAAAACATACCTTCTAAAGTTTAACATGCTGTTTATTACCGTGGACTGTGGCGTACATTTTAACGTTGGCTACACGATTATGACAGTATATAGTAAAGGTAAATTAAGTTGAGGGTTCCGTGCGTTGTACATACAGTGCAGATATATACTTATACGCGCTCGGCTAGACTAAGCCACAAAGCAAGTAACAGTATTGTGGTAATAAGGTTTTAATCGTATATTTCATACTATCACTCAATTGTACATATACTTCTGCTGGAGAA